>JAPYZT010003031.1:0-29968 GCA_030522965.1 Tryphoninae sp. A BG-2022a
TTTTTTTCACGACATTTTCCTATTTTATAAATTCATTTTTTTTAGTTTGTAATTTTTATTTTATTTTTTTAATTTTTAGCGAATTTAATCGCTTTTTCCACCGAGAGTGAATGAAATAATGAAATAATAGAAGGCTGAGCTAACTGCATTTTTTTTTCACGACATTTTCCTATTTTATAAATTCATTTTTTTTAGTTTGTAATTTTTATTTTATTTTTTTTATTTTTAGCGAATTTAATCGCTTTTTCCACCGAGAGTGAATGAAATAATGAAATAATAGAAGGCTGAGGGTAATTCGTGAGAACCAGCAGGTGATATCATGTGTTATTTCAGAGATAACACAAGTTTAACTTTCATTTTAACCGGTTCGTCGAGTTTTCTATCGTTTTGGATTTATTCAAAATCTCGTTTCCTTCGCAATGGAAAATACGTATGTGGATTATACGAACGCGGAGGATTTTTTTGATTATATCGCTCGGGCGAGCGACCAGCACGGAAACCGATCATCATCTCGAACCATCGTTATTATTATTATTGCAGGAAATTGTCATACTTTATTCTCCCGATGAAGTTATTCGTACGTGACATTGTACACAGTCAATTTTAGTTGACGATTTTCCATCGAGTCAAATCATGACTGACGTTTTATGGGGGTGTGCCTCGTCCCGGCGAGAATCAAGCTTTGGATTTGATTAAAAAAATAACATTTATTATGATCCAACGAAATAATTTTGAGGCATTGTTTTATGCAGTTGGAAAACAAAAAGAAGTGGCGTGGGTGAATAGTGAGTTTATTTTCAAACGAAACACGAGAATTGTTGGAAGTTAAGTATTCGAAAAAAAATTTGTTAATTTTTATCAATTGATTCAAATTTTTATGAAATTAGTTATTTGATTTACGAATATATTTATTAATTTTATTTAATAGAAATTATATCTGATTAAAATCGAAGATATATACAAATTTTTATTTATTTGACGATATAATTTTTGTTCAAACTAATTTTTATTTAAAAAGAAGTTATATCCGATTAAAATCGAGTATATATACAAATTTTTATTTATTTGACGATATAATTTTTGTCATAATTTCTAATTTTATTGATTAAATCAAATTTTTGATCAAACTAATTTTTATTTACAAAGAAGTTATATCCGATTAAAATTGAACATATATAAACAATTTTATTTATTTGACGATATAATTTTTGTCATAATTTCTATTTTTATTGACTAAATCAAATTTTTTAACAAACTAATTTTTATTTAAAAAGAAGTTATATCATTAAAATCGAACATATATACAAATTTTTATTTATTTGACGATATAATTGTTGTCATAATTTCTAATTTTATTGACTAAATCAAATTTTTTATCAAACTAATTTTTATTTAAAAAGAAGTTATATCCGATCAAAATCGAATACAATTTTACAATCGACATACAATTTTTTATTTATTTGACGATATAATTTTTGTCATAATTCCTAATTTTATTGGCTTAAATCTTAAAAACTCTTAAAATACAAAAATTTCAATTTAAATTAAATTAAAATAATTAAAAATGCATGCAAGTGAAATCGAACGATATATTTGATTTCTTTGAAAAAAAGAGCCCTCTCAGCCTCGTAGAAATTTATATTTATCCGGTGATATAATTTTTGCAAAAGAGAATGAACGAAGGAGAATAATCGAGGGGCGAGTAAAAATCTGAAGGCGAGCAAAGAGGTCTCTGATTCGTTTCCTCAGTAAAACCGTACTGGATAACGTGTAGAAACTTTGGCGGAGGAGGATTTACGTGACTCATCAGCGTGATATAGGTCGTAAATTATGTCACGGCGATGGAGAGTAATCGGAGATTCAATGTGTTATGGCTGGGTGCGAACGACGCCGAGCTGGCCCCATCGTCTTCTCGTTGTATACTCGGCACTATCTATTGTACATACACCTATATACATATATATATATATATATATATATATATATTTGATCATTAAAAAATCAAAGGGCGTATCTTGAGTCGTTGAAAACTTTAAACAATGTGAGATACGCCCTTCCAACATTTGACCGTCGATTCATAAGTATAGAACGAGACTAACCCACTGTACGATAGAAAGATACAGAATGATTCAAAGTTGAAAGAATTTTTGATATCGCGATTTGGTTCATTTTTATAAAAAAAAATCAATTTTTGAAAAATGTTAATTTCTAATTTTTACTTTAATGATTTTATTTGAAACTTTGTTATTAATTTATTCTTAGTCTGATTGAAATCAATGAAAAAACAGGGATGAAAATAAATTTTTTTTCGTATATAAATAAATTTGTCCGATTTATCATTTTTTTGAAAAAAGGAATTTTTTAAAATTAATTTTAATGAAAGTTAATTGTTTGAAAAGTACATGGGACATTAAATATTTTATTGAAACGTCAATAGCGATGACTAAGCGGTCAGCTTGGGTTTCAGTCGATCATCGAGGTTAAGCAGCCTTTCACGCGGCCAGTACTTGGTGCGGTGACCGCTCAGTCGTGCGTTGGCTGGAATTATCGAATAGCGGAGGAAAATTATTTTTCCGAAGGTTGGATAATTCCCTACAACAACAGTATTAAAATTTAAAAGAGCTGTACAGAACACTCATAAATTTCCCGCAATTTCCCGTGCCCTAGGAAAATGCAGTAAAGTGTAAAAAGTCCCTCGCCCAAGCAACTCATAAAAGTTAGATGGGAAAATGCGAATAGAAAAAAAACTGTGCAAAAAGGGAATAACATCCTGGCCCGCCCTTATACTACTCATAGGACATGAAAAGTTTCATGGAAAAATTCGGAAAAATTTGAGTAACAAATCAGAAGATTGAATTAAAAAAATGAAAGGAAAAAAAAAATTGGAATTCTCAATTTTTATTTAGATCAGATTTTTTTTATCGCAGGATGGATGGTGTTCAATTCTGAATCGACCCGTATGCGTACTTTATACAACAGCTTTAGTTATATCTCCTTTTTTAAGACCTCCCGCATACGCGTGATGAGATCACGGTATTGCCTTCTCTCTCTCTCTCTCTCTCTCTCTCTCTCTCTCTCGGTCTCTTTCCCTCTCGAGTTCTGTGTTTATAAGAAACAAACCGAAATCGCCTCGCCGCCGCCAGCGACCCATCGACGTTCTCTCCATATTGGCTTCCTTTGTTCCATTGTTCGGAAGCTTTTTCGAACCGAACGAGAGAGACTCGTATAGATAAACGTCGCAATGCAAAAAAAAATAAACAAAAATTCCAAAAGCTCCGCTCGTCGATTTCCTCGTTTCTCCGTTCCCCGTAACTTCGATCTCGCGCGATTTATCGTAATAATCGAATTGAAAGACAAAAAAAATATGCGAAAGATTTTCAAAGCAAAAAAAAGCTCGCGACGTAAAATAAATCGTGTTCATTTCGTTTCGATGAAAAAACGACAGAAAATGTATTTTTGTTCGTAACTTAATTTCTGTATTGAATTTAAAAAAAGTCGTGCGATGATCCGAATTGTTAAATATTGAGTAATTATCGACACGAGCAAAGAAAAACTATTTTTTTTCTTCATAATTTTCTACAATTTTATTTTCCTTTATTTCCGTTCTAATTTTCCCATTTCGTCGAAAATTCATGCCGAGGAGATGAAATTGTGTGACGGTGGGAGGGTGTGCTTTTTCTCTGAATGGTTTTTTTGTTCGAGAGGTCGTGTCGAGCGCTTTAAACTTTCGCGCGAGAGAAAAGTTGAGATCGTCGAGTTTTTTAACGAGATAATTTTTCTACCATTTACCTCTTTGTCCTTTTTTCATTCCCGAGTAACGTGACGCTTTCCCCCTTTTTTTTATTATTTATTCCTCTCTCTCTCTAAATTTGTTCGATCTCTCTAGCCCACCATCGAATCTTGCGGTATCGAGATGCGCGTGATAGTGCTGGTGGTGGGGATGGCGAAAAAATATCGATATATCGATATTTTCCCGATATATCGATATTTTCCCGATATATCGATATATCGATTATTCTTTCGATATATCGATATGCCGATTATTTTATCGATATATCGATATGTCGATTATTTTTTCGATATATCGATATGTCCATTATTTTATCGATATGTCGATATATCGATTATTTTTCCGCTACATCGATATGTCGATATTTTTCCGCTACATCCATATATCGATATTTTTTACTTCGATATATCGATATCGATCTTGATATTTTTTAAACATATCGATACGATATATATCGATAACTTTTTACCCTTTCGACATGACGAGCCTCGTGATGTCGAATTAAATTCGTTCGTAGACCATCCTTGGCGAAGAGAGACGGAGGGGGGGAGCAACTTCTCTCGATCAATGTGTTCGCGAAATATATAATATCTTGCGCAACGTTACGCCACGCACTCGTATAACGATCCGCGTTAGGCCACGAAACGACGCATAAACCATAACAAAAAAAAAAGTTTTTCAACCGAAATCGAGAAAAAAAATTGATTTTTTTCATTTTGTTAATAATTGTTTTCTATTTTTATCATTTCAATTTTATTTTCATCGATCACAAATATTTACCGCGTTCAAATCGATAAACAATAGTCGTTCAACAATGTTCCAGGACGAAAAAACAATTTCACAAAATTCCTCGATTTTTCTTTTTTTTTTTTGGTATTTTATTTTTCCAAATTTTCTCAAATGTAAATACATTTTTTCCAATCGAATAGGAGATAATAACATCGAACGACTGTTCACGAGTGGCTTTGGCCATGCCTGGAATTGAATTTTAGCTTTTCTTTTTGTTCAATGCATTTTTTTGTTTTTTGCTTTTTTTTTTTGTAGCGACGAAAAACGTCACGTGGACGAGAAACTCGTACCAACCATCGATGCAACTTTTGCACGTCCGAGGCTCAACCCAATTACCCGTTCGATGCCTGGTGTCGTACCGATCGCAAGGAGAGAGAGAGAGGGTTGCAAGGGTCGAGGAGGGGGACAGGGAACAACGAGAAAAAAATTTTGCCAATAAGTCCTTTTTCCATTCTGGCTTCGCGTCGACTCGTTCGAAATTCGATACATCATCGATTGGCAAAAAAAAAGCTTTTTCCCCACCATCTACACGTTGCTCGTTCTCCTTCCTCTCTCTCCACCTCTTTCGCATTCACCATGACGAGGCCAAAAGGAAAATAAAAATAAAAGGAAAAATCGCGTTGAGACAAAAAAAAAGCTCGAAGATATATTTATAATTTTCACACCGTGTGTGTACGTTCCTACGTCGATAAGACGACGTTTTTATAAACAACGTTGAAAAAGAAATTTTGTCCTAATCGATATTTGTACGATTGAAAAATATGAAACGACGAGGAGAAAGAAAAGATAATTTTTTTAATTGGAAAATTTGATGAACAATATTTTTAATTGGAGAATAGTGAGAGACAATGTTTTAGGAATGAAGATTAAGATTAATAAAACGACGAAGAGAAAGAAGACATAATTTTTTTTTATTGGAAAATTTGATGAACAATATTTTTAATTGGAAAATAGTGAGAGACAATGTTTTAGGAAAGAAGATTGAGATTAATAAAATAATTGAAATACGAAAGTTCATTTTGAATGTTTATAAATGATTGAAATTTTTGGAATTTGTTTCCAGGCCTAGCCCCGGGGGTGTCGGCGATAACGGCGTCCAGGGTGTGCGAGGCAAAGGCCTTCCGCACGTGATCTATTGTCGTTTGTGGCGTTGGCCGGATCTTCAGTCTCATCACGAGCTCAGGGCTATCGAACACTGCGAGTACGCCTTTACACAGAAACGAGACGAGGTCTGCGTCAATCCTTATCACTATCAGCGAATACAAACGCCAGGTAAACAAAATTCATGATTGTAACAAATTTTTCATCCGATCAACTTGTCTCTGACTCAGTAATGAAAAAGGATTTTAAAAAAATTCAGAGATAACAAAGTTTTTCTATTTTTGTTTTTATCCCAAAAGTTTATTCGATGATTCTTGTATCTTAAAAGAGAGGTATGGACTTTGAAGAAATAAAAAGATTAATTATATGTTTTCGTTTTTACAGCTCTACCGGCTATTCTGGTACCGAGGCACAATTTATCCGGCGACGAGTCCGTATTATATAATACTTCCCTCGAGGAGCTTAGCGTAAGCGTGCCCGAGAACACGAGCTTCCACGCAACGTTGAATCATCAACACAATAATCAACAGGGGATAGCGCAATCTCCCCAACAGCAACAACCAAATAATCCGTACCAAGGAATGCAGGTTGGTTCAAAAATATTATGAGAAACAACCAGTTTACAATTTTTTTTGTAAATATCAAGTTTTAGTAAAATCACAAGATAGTGAAAGCATTAAAAATTTTGCATAGAAAATTGTCATGTTTGTAAAGTCATTTTTAATTATAATGTGAAATGAAATCTTCGTTTGCTAATGAATGATGCGACTCTCGTGCTGCATTAATTTCAAGTCGATTGGATTAATCTTGATATAGCAGTAAGTCTCTAATCTTTCCAATGTATAACCCTTGCGGGTTTTTACATTCCTCCTTTCTTACAATCACCGCGAGAATCCTCACTTCCACCATCAACTACTTCGGTGGACCTACACAGTTTTTGGTTAGGTGGGTTTCAAACCACCGAGAGCACAGAATAAGCACATAGAAAAATTCCATTGGTGCTGGCGGGGATTCGAACCCGGAACCCCCGAGTTGAGAGTCGAGAACGCTAACCCTGGTGCCACTGTCTCTCTTTGTGCCACAGCCTCTCTTTGTGCCACTGTCTCTGTTTGTGCCACTGTCTCTCTTAACAGTTAATCTCGATATAACGAGCTAATGATAATTTGTTGTTTAACCATTGCAGAGCATGCAGGCAACGAGTCCGGCGAGTGTCGGGAGTCTCGGTAGCGTACAGGGTTCGCCTCATCCTGCGCCGGGATCTATGGATCCACCGGCTGACACACCACCACCAGGTTACATAAGCGAAGACGGCGATAATATGGATCATAACGATAACATGTCGCTTTCACGTCTATCACCTAGTCCCGTAGACGCTCAGCCGGTTATGTACTGCGAGCCAGCGTTCTGGTCGGTGCATCGTCCATTTTCTTTTTTCAAGCTATCATAATGCAAAGTATCGTTGTCATTTTTACTAATAAATTTCTCATTCTGTCTCTAACACTAGGTGTTCCATAAGCTATTACGAGCTTAACACGAGAGTCGGCGAGACTTTTCACGCCTCGCAACCGAGTATAACGGTCGACGGTTTCACGGATCCGAGTAATTCCGAGCGCTTTTGTCTTGGTCTTCTCTCAAACGTAAATCGAAATAGCGTCGTCGAGCAAACTAGACGACACATCGGCAAAGGTGTAAGACTTTATTACATCGGTGGTGAGGTATTCGCGGAATGTCTGTCGGACTCGAGTATCTTCGTGCAGAGTCCAAATTGCAATCAGCGTTACGGCTGGCATCCGGCGACGGTGTGCAAAATACCACCTGGTAAGTGATTTATTCTCCACGGTGAATTAATCCAGAACAGGTTTACTTTATAATCGTAAAATGTTTTCTTTCAAATTTGTTTCAGGCTGCAATTTGAAGATTTTTAATAATCAAGAATTCGCCGCGTTACTCTCGCAATCGGTCTCGCAGGGTTTCGAGGCGGTCTATCAATTGACAAGAATGTGCACAATCAGAATGAGTTTCGTGAAAGGTTGGGGCGCCGAGTATCGTCGTCAGACCGTAACATCGACACCGTGCTGGATTGAATTGCATTTAAACGGGCCACTGCAATGGCTCGATCGGGTTCTTACGCAAATGGGCTCGCCCCGTTTACCCTGTTCCTCGATGTCTTAAATACGATGTTTGAAAACGGAGTATCGAGGCAATGAGCGTCTTTGATAACGCGAATGATTATAGTTGGGAGTTGAGAAAGAGAGAGAGAGAGAGAGAGAGAGAGAGAGAGAGAGAGAGAGAGAGAGAGAGAGAGAGAGAGAGAGAGAGAGAGAGAGAGAGAGAGAGAGCGTACGAAGGACGATCGAGTAAATCATGTTGAACGAAAGAGAGAAGAAGAACGATCTGTTTAGTAGCGATAGGGACTACAATGTTCCAACTTTGTCACGCCGAAATATGTGTAATCGTACGTTGTAAGTCTCGAAACATGTCAGTCTGCGTCGTAAAACGAACGGGTAGGCAAGAAATAGGAGAGAATGAAAGGAGATAGGGAAAATCGGAACGAGGGCAAAGAAAGTCGTGTCTGAGTCGGTTTATCATTCTGTTTTTATACTCCTAAACCCGTCTGTGCCCTCCCAATAATCGCAGAGTAAATAGGAAGAGAACGAGAGAGCCGTAGATCGTGCTCACATAAGTTCCGAAATTTTCGTAATCGTCAAAATATCTGCGATAATCGACCATTGGAAGTATCCAAAAATATGATATGCGGACGAAATAATATAACTGCCGAGTGATAGTGAGAAACAGGGGCGCGTGACTATCGATTAGTAAACAAAAAAAACTCCTGCCGGGAGCGTTCTGCTGAAATCCAAAAAAAGAAACTTGCTTATTACGCAACCTCGTCATTAATGAATGATTGCTGAGCTCGGTGAAGAGCTCCTGTGAATCAAGCGCGAGACACGCGACCGAGAACGAACTGTAACGACGGTGGACGTGTATTTTATGCAAAAACGTGGCAGACACGTTTTTAATTCTTGGGGACAAACGAACGTTCCAACTTTATTGCCCAAGGGCGTTCGTTCCGTTCGACAGACGTACGGAGAATTCAGGGTGGAATGAGAAATTTTGTTTTTGCGGACGAACGAATAGCAATGAAATACTAAAATACATATAATAATGTATGTATGCGTGTGTATTTTAAAATGTATGTAAGACGTCTGTGACGAGCCGTGAGAGAAAAAAAAAGAAAACTGTACCAGCGCGCGTATTCGCTGATTACGCGAACGATATTCGTGGGAAATTGTATCGAGCATCGTTGATTAACTCGTTGTTATTAAACGCTTAAACGGCGTTGGACGGAAGATCGAAGGCGCATCTCCTAACGAGACTAGAAAAAACGACCGTAAAATTCGTAAACTGTTTTTTATCGACGAACGGAACAAATCTCGTTGCGATTGCGCATTGTAAATATTTCTTGAACGCACCAAAACTAAGATCAAAGAGAAAGAGAGAGAGAGAGAGAGAGAGAGTAAAGAGTGAGATTATCGACGAAGGACGCAGCTTTTTTTTTCTTTTCCTTTTTCTATTCTTTATCATGCGTCGGTCGATCAATTCTTTTTTGTTCATCGAGCTCGCATCCCCTCGTGGATGATCCGATGTCTCGATGAGGATACGCGAAGAAAATTGTAAACAAACAAACAAAAGAAAATTAATGCTAAGCTTCGTATCGATGATGCTATGGGAATTGGTCGAGTGTCGAGGATATCGCAACGAACGGGGAAATATAATATTTGGTTACCGAAACGAAAATAAGAATGGCAAAGAAACGACAGGACAACGAGAAGCCTTGTGTCCAGATTGACCGAAGGATTGAAGGGAAAACGAATACAAAAAGAGTCTGCTTCCTAGAAGGAGAAGATGTAAAACAAAATATCGCAACGTATTACGGTGTCTTATCTTAACTAATCTCTGTTCTTACTAAGGGTAGAGAGTACGGGTGAGAGAGAAAAAAAATCATTACTTCTTACACTAAAAGGGCGAAGATGTTATCGCCTCGAGGAAATTTTGCGAAGAAGAGAATGAAAGATAGAGAGGGAAAAAAACACAGAATATCTTATATACTAATATCAACGTAAGAAAAACAACTATATACATATATACAATTCAAAACAAAACAAAATATTATATATGTTGTCGGGTGTGTGCGAGGCGTTTGTGAACGAGACGCGTTAATATTTGGTAATGTTTGTAGTAACACTCCAGAGGCTAAAAAAAAGCGTTGCAATACGATTTTTCGGATCACGGTGAAAATAATTGTTTCGAGGTAAAGTCGCTTGTTGAAGAAAAAAGGAGGAAATTATAAATTTAAAATGAAATGTAACAATAACGTTGAAAGCTCGCGAGCGCTCTGCCCATAGTCCCGAGGACAAAGTCCGATAAACGTCTTATTTTTCGCTTGTGAACTCAAATTTGTTACCCTCGAAAATTGTAATCCAAGAGTACGAGCGATTTCCTTCGTTCTATTTTTCGTTTTAATTATTAAAAAAAACAAACAAAAGGAAGGTAGGTAGCGTGTGTTTAAGCGATATCAAACATTTCGAGTTAAGCGTACAAGTACGATAAGTGATAGGCAAGCTGGTCGTTAGAAAACGAGAGAGAAAAAGAAAACGAAAGAGACAGAGAAAATGGAAGAAGAGAGAAAAAAACAGAAAACAAAGTTTGGAGGGAAAAACGTGATTTCTTCTTAAAGTAAATTCACGCTTATGCGCAAAAGCTTTACGATTGGAAGCCTCACTAATGAAAAGAGCGAGGGGGAATAAGTGGTGAGGAGAAGGAGGCAATTGATTCGCGAATTTTTTCGTGTTTTAGAGATTTCTATTTTATTACCAAATTTTTATTATTGAATATATTTCCAAAATTTAACCAGTCGCTACAAGTCGACCGAAAGAGATTAAGATGTAAAAGCAGGGTGAAGAGAGAGAGAGAGGGAGAGGGAGAGAGGAAGAAGAAAAAGGGGCGTAATTACATTAGCGATCGATTATTCGGTGATAAAGAATATAATATGTAAATTGTTCTGGACGATTACGAGAGATACGATTGTGTAATTTAGTAGATGTGCGTAGTAGTTCGAAGTTGTTTCGTACACGTAGTGTACCTTCTTCGAGTTACAATCGACGCTTCGCGCGACGTCGATGTACATCTTCGTCTTTATTTTTATCTTTCTGTTTTTTTTTTTTAAGAAAAGATTTTAATCTTTAAAATTTAAATTATATATTTGCACTTTTTCGAAGAAGAAGATGATGAAGAAGAAGAATAAAAACAAAGAAAACAACAATCTTGACGAGATCGATTACGTGAAAGGGTTCTTGTGGCTCAAAATCGAAGACGCTACGTTTACCAATAATACATACGTTACGTGTACACTCTTCAGCTTAATAATTGCCCCGACTAAACGAAATAAATGTTAAAAAGAAGAAGAAGAAGAAGAAAACAAGAAGAAGAAAAAAAAAGAAACACGAACGACGACGAAGTTGAGACACGAGGGAGAGAGAAAGAGGTGTAATATTTTGCTACTGAAACTAGAGTTTTTAAGTCCATAGGTTTTTATCGATGAAGCGAGAAAAAAGAAGAAATGAGAAAAAAGAAGAAATGTGAAAAAAGAAGAAAAAAAAAAGAAACATTGTAAAACACACATACACACAAAGATACGACGAGAGCGAGATCCTATTTACATAATTATATTACGAATTCTTACGTTTATCGCGTTTGTATGACTTGTATATTGCTATTTGAAACTTCTTTCTTTCCGTTTTCTTGTTTTTTTTTAATTCATTTTTGACGCAAAGAAAATTTCGGCGTTTCCTTCGATCATGAAACAATGCGGCTCGGCAGCCCCACGAATCGTTGCGTATCGCTGCGAGCGATACGAAGCTTTTGTTCTTATTGTTCGTTTCAGTTTCGATTCGTGCGTCGAATTGTACGAGGGAGTTTTCTTCTTTTTCTTTATTTTTTTATTTTAATTTCTTTGCGAGATCCGTGCGTCGTTCGCTCGTCCCTTCGTTCTTGCCTATATCCGACAATTTATAAAATAAGACAATTCACCAACATTCTTACACGTTAAAAAAAATATGACAAATGTTACAATAAAGTGTGCGCGAATTCTTATCCGAATGTCGAATAAATTATATCCGGTACGGGATCAAAACATTCCATATTATATATTTTTACGTTTCACGCGCTTCCAATCTCCAATTAGCAAGAGCGAATCGACGAGCGAACGATGTTCAAGCCCTTCGTACAATCGACGTATGGAACGTACACGATTATGTTTCTATTAGTCTTTATATAATTGTGTGAGCGGTATAGCAATATGAGTGAGAGAGAGAGAGAGAGAGAGAGAGAGAGAGAGAGAGAAAAAGATAGATAGATAGATAGAGAGAAAGAGAGAAAGAGAAAAAATTCAGCAAAGTGTCATAAAAAAGTTGAATAACCGAAATTCGATTAATCAACGCGCTGGCCACGTAAATTTTTATCTCCGAGAGATACGAAAAACGTTTCGCAATGATTATTATCTTTTGTTTCTTGTGAAGAACGAAAAAAAGTATAATTTAAACGTGCGAATCGATGGCTTTGATAAAAACAAGTTTTTAATGATTTGAAAATCGTCGAGCAGCTATGTAAGAAGAAAAACAATGTCTCGTTCGATCCTTTCGCTGTTTCGAATCGTCTCCTTATTTTGTATGTTCTCTTCTCCGTTTGTTAAGACACGAATTTGATGATCGTGGAGGAAAGAATGAATTTAAGAAAATTAGAGGGCAAAACTCATGGAATTGTAACGTCGAGGTGATCGACGAGGCGAAACGACTCGTTTGTACGTTAGACTGCCATTTTAGAGTAGTGGAAAAGTAACGGCGAAGAGCTAAGCGAAGAGCCAAAGTTGGCGTTCGACGAATGATAGGAAATAAAATTGTAATGGCGATTATCAAAGCGCTCGAGTTGCTCGAAACGAAGAACTAACATGCTGTGATAGCCACGTACTGCTTCGACGAAGATATAAACGTTTTGTTTCTGTTCTTTTTTTTTTTGTTTTGTTTTTAATCTAGGCCATACAACACTTTACAGACTAATGCACTCTCGACGCTTCCTTATAGAACGATAAAGCAAAATGTTTAACGTCGTTTAATCGTGTTAAGAGACTTGCCAAAGCTTCGTTGAGGCAGACGGTAACTTTTTTGTTTGAGGGAAGATAAGTAAGGCGTGGACTTTGCTAGAGGCGTTTTATTTTATCGTTCCTCTTTCATTGCAATGATTTTTTGATCGTTTTAAAATATCTCCCGAGTATGAAGCAATCGCTCATCCATTAATTGTCCAATCAATTTCTCTTCGTGCATTCGATGTACCTTCGACGCACACTCCGCTATGAATTTAAATACGTGCGACACACAAACCAAGAAGAAAAACAAACAAACAAACAGTATACATTGTAACTCGTGTTCGAACGTTTCAAGAATTAATGAAAGCGTGGAACGTTCGACGACATCCGTTCGTCTGTCATTGTATAAAGAAAAAAAAGGAAAACAAGAAACGAATGAAACAAGAAAATAGAAAAACAAACTTCTAACTCTACTCGTTTGATTCAAAAGGAGGTACACTAGGCCAGGCGTGAGAACGAATAGTCTGAGAGAGTGTGAAAGAAAGCCGCGAAACGGTACGATAAGGAATCATGCGTGTGAGACTGTATCATAGTTATAAATAAATGTATATGTTAAGTCGAATGACTCTTCTTTTCTTTTCTTTACTGATAACGAGCTTCGTCCGTTTCTCGTAGCTCGTGAACCTCGAGCCACTTATTCAATTTTTTCAGAATGTACTTAACTGGTAAAGATTATTTTTAGACTTAATTACAGATATCTCGAACGGCTACGTTGAGGACGTGTAAGTAGAAGACTTATTTCCTGTCGATATATTTATTTTGTGCATGTTTTATCTCGTGTCTGTTTTTCTTCTTTGTGCAAATAGTATAGGGAAGATTTCAAGTTCTTGTACGGTTTTGTTACAAGTGAGTAAAACTATAACAGAAGATTCTTGTTCGATTTTTTTTTATTTTTTATCAATATTATCAATTGCATTGAAGAATTTTAAACGTCGACGATACGAAAGAGATAATAGGCAAGGACTTTGATATCCAAGCTTACAATTTTTTCAAATTCAATAGTAAAGTCTTGTACGTAACAAATTTCGCGTTTCCTCGTGTATTGTGCTTAACATTGGTGAAATACCGCCTAGTTACAATTGCAAGAAGTGTGAAAGTTGAACGAGAAAATACAATGTTGACTTTTTGTTTTTCGTACTAGATTATATACATTATATAAGATAGGTACATATAATATATTGCATACGAGTCTAATAGACTTTGGCTAACGAAACATTATTCGACACACTGTACCAGGTGCTAAATTCAATGTAACTAAAATTCGACGTCGCTATTATTTTGCGCATTTCCTATTTGGACGCAGTGACAATAATAACACAAAAGCTTTTGTTTTTGTTACACATGAAACTTCGAAAGTACCATCGAATAAGTGACGCGAAGTACGTAAGTTTCACGATTTAATACAACGATTTAACGTATATGTCGCTGGATATATTTTCGTTGTGATTAAAACAGATAATGTTGCGCTAAAAAATACGAAATCTTCTCGATATGTTGACCAACCAGTAAAATTTGGCAGGTTAGCATTAACGTTTTGGTGATGTTTTTCAAGCTCGCTGTTGATGAGTGCAAGATGTCGAAGCAGTCGATCTAGATGTATCTCATGATTTGTCGTCATTTAATGCAATCTCCGGAGACGATTCTGCGGCATTTGTGACAACATTTGCTTGAGCGAGAACATGCTGACGGATAAACCGACTGTGGCAAGGAATACAGCCGAGCCCGCTGTTCCACGGTCCACGCTGTTTCTCCGGTACACCTGTCCGCCGGTACCCTGTTATAGTAAAAAGAAAGTTAATACCGCAATGATCAAAATATTGTAAATGAAAGATGAAACCATAAAAGTTCTCAAATATTAATTGAAAATTACTTCATTGAAATTTATCCTTAATTATTAATAAAATCATTCAATTTTACCTGGCTCAGTGAGAGTCTGAGAGCATAGCACACAGGGCGCGTTGGATGCATCTCGGCACTGGTAGCTCTGGTAGCTTTAATGCTCGGCTCCGCACACTGAAACACAAATGTGAAAGGCAAATATTATCGTCCAAGTTTTACGTTTACACGAGTATTGTTACTAATTGCTCCTAGCAGCTATAATTTATTATGAGTAGAGTGTAAATGCAATTAGACTGGGAATTCAACGATAGTCCACCTAATCAACAACCGGATGAGTTTATGATAGAGTAAAACTGGCTGCGAGTTTTCTATTAAAACTTTTTTTCTTCCAAGCGGCTATTAGTAAAACTTAATCTTCTAAAATACAATTTATCTAAGAATTCCTAGGATGCAACACCACGAAATAAATTCTTCACAACGAATTCTTCTTAAAATGAAAATTTGACATAATAATTATTAAATACTAATTTTCCTAAAGGTAAAGTATTTATCCCTAAGGAAAAAGATTTAATATTCTTCCTTGGCGTTTGTATTTTCTTTTCTCGTTTGATAAGATGAATAAAAAGAATCCGTAGTGTAATCATCCAAATCTCTCACAACTGTTCAAAAGCATAGAACTCTACACGTGCTAAATTTGTTCATTTTCGTGGCACTGTGCCATTTCGGTTGGCGACGTATCACGTGCAGACTGTGGGATCAGGTGAATTTGAAACCAAAGGTCAGTACTACCATATATCACATTCCGTACAATTTCAATATTGTTCAACAATTTCTCTTTTTATACATCCATTCATTTGTCGCTCTTATCATGAACCAATGAAAAATTCTGCTCGCCCATTAGTTCTTGTCCATGTAGCATGTAAAAGATAAATTTTATGTTTTATTCGATCAGGTTTAATGCGTATCTCGCCTGGCACCGGTAATATATCAGATATACTTTGGCTAACAATTTTAAATGTCATCACAGTTGCGCAACTGTGTATCTCGTTGTGCCATTGCAATCTACGTCGATAAATAAATGTCTGTGGTATGCGTTTATCTCTAATGTGTTGATGCAGATGATCGATGTGATCTTAGTCTACATTCCACGGATCATAATTGTTCGTTAATGTTTCTTTATATCGCTGATGGCAATTTTGCCTGATCTTATGAATTTTTTGTGGTTCGGACTTATCTTAATTTCAAGAGAATACACAAAATGCGACGAAAGCGATACGACAATGAGAGATAACTGTTCAAAATTTGCAGTGGTGATAAGACAGTCTGCCGGTTAATGTGGGAGATAAGATTATTGCAAGAGTCGAGGGTATTGAAGTAAATTGAAATATCATCGAGGACTTTGTCTTGTAATAACCGGGTGATTGCAGTTTGTACAATTCATAAGTGCATCATTAATTTTTATTCCTGCGCTCTGTTAACATATAACTAATTGTGATAACGGTTGGATAATTTGGTAACCAATTAAGTACTTGATTGGCATATAGCCGCTTTAATTGTTGAGCATTGACAATGCATTTTAATTCTCCTGCACAAGTGATTTATGAATGATGGACAATCGAATAAAAGTTCAAAAAAATATACGTCTCGGTTATACATTTGAAAACTAAAGCAAGCATTTTATCTTAATTGAACTGTTTGTATTTTCGCTTCTTGAACTACAATCGTTCGTTTGTTGATAAATGTTGCAACAGGACATTATCAGGAAACGAATAAAAGCTTCTTCTATCAATCAAAAATAAATTGTTCAATTGCAATGTAAAACCAGTTCACATAAAAACGTATTCCAACTTATATCCATTGGTTATCTTTTATTGTAAGCTTAACTTAGAAATGTATAAATCAAGAATTATTGAAAATAATATTGGTATAAAAAACCCACAATGTCTCATTACCCCGTGTAATATATCAATCAGGCAATGTTCTCTTGCCCCGATGCAATTATTATATGCCTGTGTGTATGTCACAAATCCAATTTTAGAGCACTTCCTTTGTATCAACTAGAGGCAATGAGAAAAGGATGAAGACTGCGCGAAAAACAGAGATGTCAGAAGTAATTATGAGCAGAAGATCCACGCGAAACAATAACAGCGAGTGTAAGAAGATTATTGACGAGCCTGGGGCGCCAACGCGTTTTACGATAACACCATTTGCGTGAATGATCGAAATAAAAATCGTCGTAGTAAAAGTATTAACTGCGACATAGCAACGATTGAGACGGCACGTGGATGGGAATTACTCGTCTCTCAAGTACCGATGATAACGCGCAGCCTCATCACCAATCATTACATGTGTGATGGATAATACAGACTAAACAATGATATAAAATAATATTCGTTGTATATAATTCTCATTCGCACAGTGATGACGACAAATATTATTATATATAATCGCTAATATTACTAATCTTATCAACCTCACAGATGGAGAAGTGATAATAAGTTGTATTACCGGTTTATAAGACTATTTCAAAATACGCGTCAAACGACTATTCCTAGATCTGTCTAGAAGGCGATGGAAGCGACATAGTCATACTGGAAAACCTAACCTATAAGCCGCTAGCCATGAACTCGATACTGTATAGCACAATCGTAAGTTGAGAATACTCGGTTAATTGGAAGCACCGAGGAGCAAAAACACTGACATTTTGCTGAGAAACCATACGTAATGTTTCTTTACGAACACATGAGCGAATAAGTATGCCGCAACATTTTACACGAAGCACTTTTCGTTAAACACTTGTCTAGAATTTTTTCGAAGCTGCTGAATGGTAAAATAAATTCTCGATGTATCCGGATGATACATAAGACTGGAAATAGCTTTAGTACAATAGTGTACAGTGTAAATGTTCTAAAAGGTAATTCACAATGACAGATTTGCAAATGTGAATCATACCGATCTTTCGCAGTGGCCGAGACTCGGGCAAAAGAACTGTATTTATATTTTTGGTCAATTGAGAATTCTTCACAAAAATTGAACAGTCTACAGTCCCATAAGTTTTACGTAACGTATCCTGTGAATATAGTTTTGAACAACGCGGGTGTCGAGTTATATAAATGATTTTCACGAGAGCACGTTGCACTGACCTTCTTGCATGAAACTTGCCGAACGAAGAGGCTGCGATTAGATACCCACTCCCCACGACCAGCTGTTTTTTTTCCGTTCTTACTCCCCTCTACCTATGAGCATAAAAGTTATAGCTAGTTATAAGCGTTATAATGTTCCTTTGCAGCCGGTACTTCTGGCACCAGGTGTAGCGGGTGTAGTTCTAGATGTACGTCACTACGCCAACTGTCTGAAGTTAACTTTAGGTAATGTCGATAACTTCCGTGACATTAGTCGAATGAAAATTCAATTTTTTTTTTCGACGTTAATCGTCAGAATATTTAAAGTTGGAAATAGGATCGGGATATTTATGTTGTACTAGAAATTACTTGCGTATCTTGGCGTCGGTTATCATAGTTTGTTTAGAACATTATGCAATCGCAGCTTGTACGGATCGTTTAAATTGAGTATGGTAAATCAATTTGCCGTTATTGCCTCGGACGCCACCACAGGTCCGTCGAGTGAACTACTATATGTATACTCTTTTTCCTCTTTTTGTTACGATCTCAGTGACTCTCAGCAGGCAGTACGCAGTGGCAGAAATCATCGTTGGCAGTAGTCATAACGAAAATTTTGGGTTTGTTCCGGAGTTTTGATGATACCGAACAGTTTAGCGCAATAAATACGTTTAGTGCGGTTGCAATAAATATAGAGTTAGTTCTACAAGCTTTTGATGAAATTAATATTATTCTTAAATCGTGAAAAATGAATGAAAGCACGAACGATGAGTGGGAACAGTTGGAAGGTTCTGTCAAGAACGTGATAGCGCAAAAATCGTTGAAATGGATATTCGTAGGTGGGAAAGGCGGTGTTGGAAAAACAACATGCAGGTAATATATATTATTTCGATTAAATATTATACATAATAAAAACAATCTGAATTTCGAATATGTCAATTTTGTCTTTCTCGTTCGATCAGCTGTTCGCTGGCAATACAATTAGCAAAAGTACGAGATAACGTACTCATAATTTCTACCGATCCGGCGCACAACATATCCGATGCTTTTGACCAAAAATTCAGTAAAGTACCTACGAAGGTGAATGGTTTTGAGAATCTGTTTGCAATGGAAATCGATCCGAATGCCGGTGTTACGGAGTTGCCAGAGGAATACTTTGAGAATGAATCCGGTGAGCAGCTTCTTATGGAAAATTTGTATCTGCAACAAAATAAAAAATAGTCTTCTTTTTTATAATCACAGTCTGTACAAGTTATGGCATTATCAGCGAAAAAAGATTGTCTTCTCAATAAAAATGTTTCAGTCGTAGTTGGCGAGGCTATACGCTTGAGTCGCAACGTCATGCAAGAAATTGTCGGTGCATTTCCTGGTATAGATGAGGCGATGAGTTATGCCGAAGTGATGAAGTATGTGTTTCGGTTGTTCTTTTTTTTCCAACCGATAGTCAGCCATGAACTAGACTCATTTTTATGATTCCACAGGCTTGTGAAAGGTATGAATTTTTCTGTCGTTGTGTTCGACACGGCACCGACGGGTCACACACTGAGGCTGCTTTCCTTTCCCCAAGTGGTGGAAAAAGGATTGGGCAAATTAATGAGATTAAAATCCAAGATCAGTCCCTTTGTCTCACAGGTAAAGAAATATTGAGAAGTAATTGAAAGATGTACAGTCTTAAAGTACAAACTTTAAAAAATGTATGTCTTGATAAAAGAATTAACAATATTTCTACTTTTTATGCACTAGCTGAGTTCTCTATTAGGCAGAAACGATTTCAACGTCGATGAGTTCTCAAATAAAATGGAAGAAATGCTCGCAGTGATCCGCCAGGTCAACGAGCAATTCAGAGATCCTGAACAGACGACGTTCGTCTGCGTGTGTATAGCAGAATTTTTGTCACTTTACGAAACCGAGAGGCTCGTCCAGGAGTTGACAAAATATGGTATAGATACCCACAACATCATAGTCAATCAACTGTTGTTCTTGAAAGAAGGAGATTCGCCATGTCGACTTTGCCTCGCAAGGCACAAAGTTCAAGACAAGTATTTAGATCAGGTAATTATTGAAGATTAATAATCACGAAGCATTTTCTTTAGAGATATAGTGAAACAAGGTCGAACCCTTGTCTTCGAAGGGTCAACTGCACAAATTGCCCATTATCATAAGCTTAATCACAATTTTATTCTTCTTACCATTCAAGATCATGGATCTTTATGAGGACTTCCATGTGACGAAGCTGCCACTCCTGGAGCGCGAGGTACGAGGTGTTCAGCATGTTAGAGAATTTTCCGAAAATCTTGTCAAGCCATACGAGCCTTAGTAAAGCAGGCAATTAATGAGAAATGCAAGAAAGAAAAACCAATAACCCCGTATAAATGTACGGCTTGTTGAAGCAGGTATCGCGTTAGAACGTCGTTGATATGCTGTGAAATTTGTATAAAACGAAACATTTTTTTAACATAGCTTGGCTTGGGTTTTATGATAAATAAAATGTGCTAAACTATACAAGATTTTCATTGAAGCACTGTCCTCCCAACAAGTTTTACCGAAGGATTGCGCAAGCTCGTCAACGATGGCATCTACTTAATATACATACACGACGAAAAGCGGGAGGCGGCGCAGCACCCGAGTTCCACAAAACCCTAGTATATATATAGTATAGGTACATAAAGTACTTGTATAACAAGCATGGAGCGAAGCGTTCGATCACGCGCATAGTCGCGAGAGTTCTTGGGGTGTACGAATAAAGATGGTGGTTCGCGTCGAACGAGTTTCATCAAGGGGGTGGATTATTCGAGGATATTAAAAGAAAGATATACAAAATAAAAAGATTAAAAAACCGAGACTCCGTGTACGGTTGCGATGACGACCAGAAACAAGCGTTAAACACACGATGCGAGTAAAGTTCCTGAGAACTTTGTTAGTCCTCGCTCTTATTGGCAATATAGTCATATGGCACAAAATATGGTTGTTATTTACTTTGAATCGTGCCGGTACTGGCAATTCGCCGTTATTAACTCTAACGACCACCGAAGTTACGACGAAGCTACATCGTCGTCTCGCTCGTCTCGTAACAATCGTGATAAGACAATTCGAGACGTTCGAGAACGACGTTACGTCCACGGTGGATTCGGTATTGAATTCTTTTCCGGCGATACCGATATTGATAGTATGCAACGATTTGCCTTATCCCCCGTTGGAACTCGACTTTTCCAACGCCAGTCTGAGAAACGTAAAGCTGATCAATCTTCAAGCAGATTTCAACAGATCTTTCGAAGAACGAAATCCATTGTTTTACATACGAACGAAATTCGTAATGTTCTTGCCCGATGCGACAAGATTATCGACGAAACAAGTGATGCAGGTGAGCAATTACATAACCAATTTGGTGGTTAATGCAGGAGTTATATTTTTCTTTTGTGTCATATTTTCTAGGAAACCGTTAATGGTGCTAGTCAAATGGGCGCAGTCATAGTGCCCATTGGTAAAAGTCAATTGAACTGTTACAATCTACGACTTCGAGTTAAGGAATGGAGCTTGAGATTCGTAAATATTCAAGGCAATGATTGCGATGCCGTTGTTGGACGTCATGTTACGATGATCGAGGCCAAGATATTGAGAAAATTGTCCGATCCCTTTTTACTTCCGTTCATGGATGCATTTTATCTTCAGACTACTGCAGCTGGTGTGAAGGTAAGATGATTTATTTGTGCTTTCTTAAAAATGGTGTGTTGAACCATAAATTATAAGATTGCCCATGCTTTATTATTCTTTCTCTTTGTTACTCGTAGATGCATATATTGAGGAATCATCAGTTCAACGAGGGCAAGCCATTGTTTCGAAGTCAACAGGCACAACTGCGAGTACAGCAGCTTCACTCGAAACGCGAAAGAGCGATGTTCGAGAAATTAGGAATAAAGAAAGTCACACGTGCCTCGAATAGCGTCGAGTGGTATGGTTGCTCCAGGGAGACACCTCGTTGCTTCGGTTCTGTAGTTAACGGAGTACCATCGTATTTATATCAAAACCGGTACACGCCACCTTGCTGTTTAGCCGGTTTGCGCAAAGTGGCGCATCATGTTTTCGAAAAACTGGAGGAAGTTGGGATACGCTTCTGGCTCGAAGGTGGCTCACTGTTGGGTGCGATGAGATACGGTGATATTCTACCGTGGGATCATCAGATCGACATTGGTGTGAATCGGGACGATCTTGGCAGATCACCATGGCTCGTGAAAGCTCGAAACAAGCCTGTTACCGATCATCAGGGCTACGTCTGGGAAAAAGCGACCGAGGGTGAATTTTTCAAGGTTCAATACTCCAAACTGAACCGTCTACACGTAAACGTACTGCCGTTCTACTCGAGTAACGGCACCATGACGAGGGATTCCTGGTTCCTCAAGAACCGTGATTTTCCAGAACAATTTCTTCACCCTATGTCGAGTATAGAATTCGCCGGCAGGCAAGTGCCTAGTCCAAACAATATTAGAGACTTTTTAGAGATCAAGTATTACAACGGTGTTGTCGAGAATCCAGAGTTACCTGGTAAAATTTATCTCGATTAAGACAAAACGTTCCCGTTTTTGTTTCATTGAGTTCTTATCTTCGTTGAGAATTTAATTCAATTATTTCCTTAGTAGATATTTGCGACGTATTGTCCGATGCTCAGCGTCTTGCGTACATCATCTGGTTCGATTTGATTGCGACCAGGTTTCTTCCAAAAAAAAGAGATTGATCGAAACGGTGCTTTGTTGAGAAGGGCGAATTGTTGAATCGTGCTATAAAATATTATTTATGCGATTAATCGTGAGATTGTATCTTGTATCATTGCCAATGGAATATGGTTATTATTACTAACATAAGCAATCTTCTAAGTAGTAACATTTTCATTTTTTTGAAAGAAAATGAATCAAACGCGGTGCCAAATAATTTAAAAAAATTCGTACTAACCATTAAGTTGTGCGAGAAACGTTTTGCGTTCGCACAGATTCAAAGTACGTATTAGTGTACTTTGGATGATGCAAATTAATAATAGCATTTAAAGCTGTGAATATTATGTTTCTTCTTTGTCGAACTGTCGATCCATTGACGTTAAAATTATAATTAAAACAAACAAAAAAAGAACGCGATGAAATTGGACGTTGAAGCGGAAAGAGTCTTTTTAGAACCCAGACGAGTTAGGAAGCTACTATTTTGTATCTTAATGTAGACTTTAGGCCTTAGACTTTATTCTATTTTTGTATCGAATCGACTTTCGTACCGCGAGAACAAAAGCATTAATGCCCGATAGTTGTTACCGGAGAGATCAAAATTATTTATCGCCATTCGTTATCAATTTATTCGACTCGTCGACGTAGAAAACTGTATATTCTTATGTAATAATCGTGTCGTTATATGCGATTCTTCATTATCAATGTTAGTGCCAACATTATTCGCTCTTGATTAATGAATGTAAACTTTTCTATCCCCGAAACCGAACGAATGAAACGAGAAAGTCGTATCGAATATTTATTGCATAACATTCAATCGATCGACCGATGAATTCTGAAATCGTAATATCAAACATCGTTCTACGATTTTACACGTGACGTTTTTTTCAATGAAAACAATCTGGTGGTGTAAATTTTATTCAATAAATTCATTCATACTGTTACGAAAAATTGTATTTACAAAATTTCCGTCGCGTCTACGTTGCTTCATTGTTGAATTCTAACGTCCTTTGGTGGTGTAAGAACTGGAGGTTCGCGAACGAAGCTTAAAAGTTTTTCAAGCTTCATAGATTCCAGCTCGGTTTGCGTAAGATTAACCTGTTTCTTCGTTGGTTTCACTTTAACTCGCAAGTTTGGCGAAAGCTTGAGAGTGTTCACCGTGCCCCTATTTCAATTTTGTAATTCATCAATCATCGACAAATATTAATAAAACAAAGAATGTAACTTAAAATATGATGGAAATTGTCTCACTTGTCGTCACCGACTATGATGAATGGCAAAACATTGTTGAAAGCAAGTCGAGTCAATTTACTTCGTCGTTTGCTGACGACTGGTTGACTACAAATTGGCCTGTACTTGTTCACGTTGAGATCAAAAACTGTAACTTTTCCATCGTTCGAGACACAAGCCAGGACAGTAGAGCTATAAGGAGCCCATTGCACATCGCCAATTGGTACACCAAGATCGAACATGAATAGTGGTTCACTGCAAAGAGCAAAAATATTCTCATTTTCAAGACAATGAAATATAAAATAATGAATTATAAATTCGAACTATCTACTGTAATAGTCGATTCCTTCACCAACTCTTGTAAATATTTAAACACACTTACGTTCTATTATCTTCCCATATTTTGATTCTCCAATCCCCGGAACAACTTGCGAAAATACTCGATTTGTATTTATTAAAAACAATGCGATAAACTGGCATATTGTGAGCCTCGTTATAAGTTTTCATGTAAACGCTGCTGTAAGCCGTGTTGCACTTGTACATTGTTCCTTCCTCGGTACCAACGAGAAAAATATCATTGTCAGTTGGATGAAAAGCCAGACAGGTACCGCAGCCTGAGGCAAAAGTATATCAAACTTGAACTAGAAGAGAAAATTAATGTTTTCGTCGAAGATGAATTTAGCGTTTACCTTTGAGAGTTATGAGAGTTCCATCTGGTCCAGGAATCGGTGGGCGATCAAGAAAAAGCGTCATGATGGTTGTCAGACCTAGATCGTTCTGATTGAGGACCCAATGATTGATCTTTCCATCGATACTCACACTATAAAACGTGAGATTTCCCTCTTCTGTGTCTGGTGCCCAACGAACCTGTTTGTAGCAATTTCCTCTGTATAATATAATTTTGTGTATTGTATCGAATCATTGTAAAAGCGTTAATGAATGTTCACCCACCTCCCAAACTATACCACCGTGCTTTTGATCAACGTCGTTACTTTTATACTGTGGAGCTATGGGTGGCAACATGATATTGTAAACAGCAACACTACCATCCATCGCACCAATAACAATCAAATGAGGATGTTGAGTACTAAAATCGAGACACATAACCGGTGACTCAGTTGGGCATATCCATTCCGGATACGATGGATTTTTTAGACTGAAGAGACAGACAGTCCCTGTTTTCACTGGACTATCGAATGACACTAAACAATCATAGAAAGAATTATGTTATAGCGTTAACTTCTCAAAATACTTATGAGTACTTCAGGTATGAAGACAAAACAGAAAACAAGTCTTTGCGTCCATTTGTTGGAATCTTTTTTCTTGATGAAACATCATTGTTAATTTTTGATTTTGTACGAGTTGAGTTTGAGTTTGAGTGACTAACTCGCCCCGAATGCCACGGCGAAGAGATCGTAGTAACGACTATTGAAACACATATCGGTCACGTCGTGTTTCTTCATTTTTTCATAATGAAATTTCCACAATGGTAAAAGCGAGCCCTCGCCATCCTTGAACTCGTCACTCGGATCGTTCCAGTATCTGTAATCTAAAAGAAAATATATTTTTTATTTAGGCTACTTACTTAGTTTTTATTTTCTGTCTTGTTTCATGGGATTTTTAGCTTGTACAAAACAAAAGAAGAAAATGTGATATTTCTTTCATTTTTAATTAACCTTGGGCTATGTCATCGAATATATTTTGATTGACCATTCGCTCTAGAGTCTTGGCAGCTTGTAACATCCTGTGAGTCACAGCGACAGCTTCCACCTGAGCTTTCTTTTTCAAATCATCCTTTTTTGACTGGACCAAAGGCAATTTTCTTTCTTTTTCCTTCTCTCGTTGCTGCTGTGCATAATCTTCCTGCAACAAATATTTATGTCTTATTGTGAAACTGACATAAGTTGGAAACAAATTATTGTAAATATTTAACCTTCGTACTTGATATTCGTCGAAAATAATCCATTGAAAAACGTGAGAATTGAAAGTCGCTGTAGGTGGAGGAACAGTTTGAGTCGTCATGTCCTAGAGAAATGTTAATTAATTCATCGAATTAATTTAATGTTTTTTTAAAATAAATTTAAACTATAAATAAGAATAATTGACTTTTCCTCCATTCGACTTACTCGCACTACATTGTTATAAGTAAGTGCAGCACGTTCGCAAAAATTAAATTGATTTGGTATTTTCTTCGGTTTTCTTCGTTCGACCTCTTCGTCCTCGGGTTCAGGATCAGCGTCAATGGCTTGGTCGGCTTGCTTGGAACCATCCTCGCCTTCCTCCTCTTGTAAAATGTTCATACTTTTATAAAGAAACATTTTTTTTTGTCACAAAACCAAGGACAATTTTTTGTTTTCGAACAAACTAAAATTTCACCTCCTTCCTCAGCTTCTTCTTCCTCCTCTTCGCCCTCTTCACCTTCCTCATCCGGAGTTTTAGTTTGAACCTCGTCTGTTGTTTCCTCCTGAGAATCCGCTTTTAACCAAGAATTATCCTTTTTGTACAAACTTGAAAAATATTATTAAAATATTGACAAGAAGAATAGAATAATTTTTTGATCTCACCGACGAATCCTCCAGCCATTTGAATTTTTGCTTCCTCAGATTCTCGATACAACAACGTGCCAGGTACGTTCAACAAAGTAACGAGATGAGGAGGATTTGGCAATTTAATAAATTCGCAATGTTTCCACGACCACTCGACCAGCGAATCTGGAATTCTTGGATTGTGGATAACCAACACTCTAGCTATTTCTTCTTGCAAATCCTATTGTAAAGAAACAAAATGGCAACAATTCCTAAAATCCTTACAAAATAAAAAAATAAAATTTCAATTAAAAACTTACGTCTTCTCTCAACTGAAGTTGATCAATCGGTTTCAACAATATTTTCCCTTTCAGCCATTCCATGTCTCCACCACCAACATCCGTTCGAGACGAACGACTCTTCGCAGTGAGACTCATTTGCTGAATCATCAACATCACAAAACAAAAATTTTAATTAATTAATTACAAAAATTGTAATCAAATTAAATTCAAATAAAAACAACCAAGATAAAAATTATCAATATTGAATCAACGTACGTCTTTGCTCGAATCCGAAGTCTTCGAAGAATTCTTCTTAGGTCCTGCGAATGGCATGATGGAAAATCTGCCAAGAAAACAATTTTCCAAATTTTTGTAAAATATTTCCAATTATTCCCAAATTTGTTATCTATTTATTTTTTATTTTCTTGTGATCTAGGTAATGTCCTGATTCCTGTCAGTGTCAATGGAATCCAAGATTTCCTTCCTTCACGTTGATAAATTAATGGAGCACGGTTACCTTGGATACGAATCGCTTCGATTCTCCTCGAAGTCACTACGGACTCGAATTTCATTTTCTCGACGAGCATTGTTTTCTTTCGCATTGAAAAAAAGTGTGGGAAAACTGGAAAGATACGAAGATAGAAGTTGATCCGGTCACGTTTTATTTTTCGCACTATATCCAAGGGGCTGGTCGTATCAGGCGCGTGGCAGTGTGGAAATCAATAAGTCCAGGAGATTCAACCCCAGTCCGACGTTACGAGCCACAGTAGTATTGCATGTGTCCCGCAGTCCGTTATTATCCGTCCAATCGACGAGACGTGCGACTGGAAAAAAATTAAAAATATAAACAAAAGTATTTGTATACGATATAAATAATTATTAAAAAGATAAGGAAGGAGAAAATGTCGAGGACGAATATAATTTCGATTAATTGAAGGATTTGGATAAAAATGTTTTTGAGTGACTCGACGTCGTCATCGAGTTATGGAGAAAAAATCAATAGGCGTTTCATGGTGATGTCAGCATTCCAACAAGTTGTCCAGTATTGTGAGTCGTGGAGTTTGGTTTTTCTTTTAGCAAAAATTTGATGGACTTTTTTTTTTTAATTGAGATTATTGATTATTTTATTGGCAGATTTATCGATTGGAGAAACTTGAGATTGAACGATGGACAGAATGGAGGATAGTGGAATAGACAGTGATCCGAAGACTGTCAATCACACGGAGGATGAGCGTTCGTCTTTTATGGTAAATAAAGTTTTTATTTTTTTTTATTAGCTTCTTATTGAGGGGTTTATAATAAATTTGTTATTGGATAAATTAATCAAGTTAATTATGGCAATTAGTATTGATATCATTAATTTGATTAAATTTAGTATTATTAATTTGATTGAATTTACTGTTAATTATTAATTTTATTAAATTTATTGTTATTCATTTTATTAAATTTAGTGTTATTAATTTTCTTAAATTTATTATTATCCATTTTATTAAATTTATCATTATTCATTTTTATATATTTACTGTTATTAATTTTATCTAAGTTTGTCATTATTTATTTTTATAAATTTACTATTATTGAGTTTATTAAATTTATTATTATTAATTTTATTAAATTTACTATTACCAATTTTATTAAATTAACTATTACTAATTTTATTAACTTTACTATTATCAATTTTATTAAATTTATTATTATTTATTTTATTAAATTTACTATTATTAATTTATTGTTATAAAAAATTTATAAAAAAAAAACACATCCACACAGACATCCAACTTTCAGCCGAGCGACAGCAGTTGCAGCAGTAATCAGACCCACGTTTCCGAACGGAGCACTACGAAGCAGTTGCAGAAAAAATTGGGTGAGTATAAAAACAGTCCAGAAAATTTTACAAAAATGAAAAAAAAGTTGAATTTTTGTAAAAAAAAATAAAATGAAATTTTCAATTTTTTCTATTTTAAAAACAGAAGCACGTATCGAACAGGCGATACGTATTCAACGAAGTTCCGAGTACATCAAACTTTCGAGCAACGATAAGACCACATTGACGAATAACTCGAGCGGTTTGATTCCCATACAAAGATTACCAATTCCTCATAAAAACAACGAGCATCATCCTCTCGTCGAATACTGGCATAGCGACAGTGAAAGGTCAGTAAAGAAACAAACCCCGAGACAAAATTATTAAATCTAATTAAACTTAATTAAATTCAATCAAATTACAATTCTCAATTAATCCAACTTAAATCAAATTTAACAAAATTAAAATTCATTTAATTAAAACGAAATTCGATTTAATTAATAAATCAAATTTATTAATAAATATCAATCTCGATTTTAATTCCTTTTTTCCAAAATACATTTTTCAGCGAGGATGAGAAAACGTTGTTTCCACTGTCGAGAGGAAAGGAATCTGCGAAGCACAAACAAGATCTCACCGACACGTTCAGTATCGAGGAACTCAGCGAAGGAAGCGAAGATTCGTTGCATCTCGTTCCAGCAAAATCTGCCAATCCTCACACTCGGACATATACGCCAACGGGATGTTTCGCGTGTCATTGTCAAATATTATAAAACACGTGACACCAGAAATCTCGCAGATAATCATAGTAAAAGCCAACTCGTCGAATTAAAATATGTGTCGCGTAAATATAAATATATTTCGTAAATGAAACATCGTAATTTTGTAGTCGATCGGTTTTTGCAATTAGTGAGAAATAATCTTAACGAGAGTGCCTCTTCCAAACGTAGAAACGATTTCGTAACGAGAGAAAACAAGACGTTATGTTTTTTTTTTCTACAAAGTACGAAAATAATTAAATTTTGTTGCACAAAATTTCACAATTATTTTCTTTCGTGCCTGAAATTTACCTTCCATTTTTTATTTCATTATTATTTTTAATAATTTTTGTCCATGGAGATAAAAAAAGGGCCCTGTTTGGGCGACGTATAGAGAAATGTTATTGTACGTAAGGATTTTAATAGCGATAAAACTGTGAATGGAAATATATATTATATATAATGTTATGCCAAAGGATTAATAAAAAAGTTGGGATCATTTCGTTGACTTTGGAATTTTTTTTCTTCAATTGTTATTTAGTCGTATATTAATAATTTTTGTGTTTAACAATTATTTTTTGATGCAAAAAGATACTAAAAAATAAAAAAAAAATGTTTGTGAGACAAAAAGTGTGATGAAAGATCCGGGGACGAGGACAGTAGTTACGGTCAATTGTGTCAGACGCTCGTGAAGTAGTACAAGTCAACGTGTGGTCAGCCGCAGTAGATACGTCCGTTCCTTGTCAGACGCAGCAGTTAAACTCGCACAAAAATCGAATATTGACTGTTTTTTTTCTCCTAATTGGCTGTCTTATCGTAAAGGCGATG
>JAPYZT010003032.1:0-20506 GCA_030522965.1 Tryphoninae sp. A BG-2022a
TTCTGCTGATTCAAGTTCTTATTTAGTATACCTATAATATGATATTGGAGAATTCAGATCTATGTATGTTTTGCAATAGAATTCATACACAGTGCCCCCATCGAATGCATCACAGACTAACATACATATCGCCATCATATGGCGCTCATGGGATGTACGAGTATGTATAATCGTTGCATGACTGCTATATGGCGTCGATATGACGATATTCAATGCAGAGTTTGAAATGTCCGCCTTGTGATTTCATGATGTAATCAACGGATGATGCATTTCGAAACAACACATTTACGTCACGATATATATCAAATGTATGGTTCCACGTGAGCTTCTAAAATGTAGTCATCCATGTAACCAAAGTGTGTTCATGTCGAGCACTATGCATGAATCAATTGATGCTGCCATAGTGAAACCATGTCCAAATTTGTACACATGACTTCAATATGGTGCTAAAACTGCAGATTTCAGCTGCGGATACTTTGACAACGGCCATATGAGTTCGACATGCTGTAAACATATGATGCACTGGCAAACGTCAAATTGCAATCAAAATGTTTTGTCAATGAATAATACTAAATGAGTTCATTACATGTTATCACAACATGAATTCAATGTGCTGTAAAATTTGCATTTTCCCATGTATGCATAGCGTGAAAATCATGGCTGTCTATCTGGGCGTCGGTGGACGAAGCATTCGAGTCTCTCATTCAAGATAATGTATGAGAACTCGATGAAGTAATCGATAAGCCGAGAACAATCGGCTGCAAGTGAACATTCAAGCTGAAGAGAGACGGTGACGGAAACATTCAGCGTTATAAATCAAGACTCATCGCCGGCGGATTCAGTGAGCGGGAGTGAATCGACTACCAAGAAACTCACAGTCCTGTAGTAAGATCGACTTAAATCAGAGTATCCTCGTTATATGTGCGAGTGACCGCACGAAGATAAAGCAGTTCGTCGAACGGTACGACGTGTCCCCATCAAGAAAGCTACACGAAGATGATTTTGTAGGGATTCAGGATGGAAGAAGCGAATCCAATGAGTAGTCTTACAAATTCCCACCAAGAGGTAAGTTCTCTTGTTCAAGCGGGAGATCATAGTGATTCAACAACGACACCGTGTTGTGTAGCCGTTGGAACATGCATGTATTTGTCGATGGCGACAACACTCAATGTCATATTTGCGGTGCATTAAGCAAGTCGGTATATGGGCAATCCGACGGCAATGCATTGAAAAGTCGAAAAGCGCATCATCAAATATCTCAAGCGTGCCATCAGATACTGGATGTATTTCGCATGGGGCAAGAAAAAGACGTTATTGGCGGACAGCGATGCAGACTACACGGAAAAACTACCCAGATAGACACGTGTGCCTCATATTGGCATCATATTTATGTCTTGTATGATGCATAGAATGCCACACAGCTATGTATGTGTCACTTATGAGTGCTCACCTTCAAATCATATTTGCGTCATGCGATGATTCCCAATATTATATCGAAATGAAGTAAAGTTGTTTCCACGTGAGCATTCATACGGTGAATTCATCAGACTAGCAAAATGGGCTCACGGAAATACAACAATAAGTACATGCGTATGGGGCTCATATGAGCGTCACGGCGTAACGAAATTGTAGTGTTCAAACGGAACTCATATCGGAGTCATGACATAATGAAGTTATTGTGCTTACGGGACCAAACAAAATTTGTAATTTCTTTTTATTTATTTATGTTTTGATTTTTTAATGCATAATTACAGTGTTTTCTTATATTTTTGTTCATTATTTGTAAGTTTGAATGTACATCCTTCTCGGGTTTTTACAATACTCCTATGCCGCCTTTTACTTTTTATTGCTGTCCCCACTGCAGCCGGCTTGCATTCTATCTTCTACGCCTCTATCGCATTTACCGCGGACGGAGGGACACACTGCACAAAACCTCCGCCGATACAGGTCGGTACCTGTTCTTCCTCCGTGGCAATGTGAGAAAAATGGCATAGAAATTTTTGTCAGCTGGGGGATCGAACCCGGGTCCTTCTGCGTGAAAATCCAGCGCTCTATCCACAGAACTACCACGCTTCTGCTCATCCAAGTTCTTATTTAATATGTAAACAATTACAATACAGTGCTTAGTGTATTGTATTGTAATTCTTTATTAATACTCCCTTAGGGTTACAAACCTATCGTTTCTCCTCCTTTACACTTTTCTCTATTTGCATTTCCATACTCTATGACCTTATTCTACCTTATTGATTACTTATTCTTCTACTTTATTCTATTTACATTTGCCTTATTCTACGTCTTATTTCTAACTCCGCGTTTTTTTCTCCTCGCTTCTCGCTCGCTTCCCTCACCGCTCGTACGGTCGCTCGTTTTTATATTTTCCTCACCTCCGTTTTCTCTTTCTCCCCTTTGCGCGTTTCGTTTTCCTATTCTCTAATTATCTAATCCCCTTCTCTCCTCTCCTTCCCTCTTTCTCCCCACTTCTATTTCCTGCCCATTCATCCCATTTCTTCTTTCACTCCCTTCTTGCCTCGTCCCTCTCCCCGTTTCTTTGTTCCCCCTTTTTCTTGTGTTCTCGTACTCCGTCCATTTCCTTCATCAACGCCTCTCCTCCCCCTCATCATTCAATATTTCTCTTATTCTCTCTCCTATCCTCTTCGTCCCTTCGCTTTCCTCCTTAAAGCTATCCAGCACATGTTCCTACGTCTCTTCTTCTCTCCCGCATATTCCGCATGTCCTTTCCTCCTCATCCTCATATCTTCCTTCCCTCATTTCGTGCCCTAACCTATACTCCGCTATCCTCCTATACCTTTCCTTCGTCCAGCCTGCTCTTAGGTATTTTGATATCCGCTCCGCCCGTACTTCCTTATACCACCTATTGTATATTGACTCCCTAATGCTCTCCTCTCTTCCCGCCTCCTATTCTCTCCTATCCTCCTTCTCTACTTTCTCATATCCTTCCGCCTCAGCCTCATTTTCCTCTCTCCTTTTTCTGTCTTTCTCTCTCATTCCTTTTCTCTTCTTTCCGTATTTCGATAGTCGTTCCTCTCCCTCCCTCTCTCTTTTTTCTATTTTCTTTAAGCATTCTCTCGCTATCTCACTTCCTTCTCCTCTTTTCAGCCTTTCTTCATATCTCCACGTCCTCCTTCTCGCTCTTATTCTTAGTTTTAGACTTTTTGTTTCTTCCCTCACCATGTACCCTGGCGTCCTCAAATCCACCCCTAGCGTCCATCTTATATATCTGTTTTGCACACTCTTTATTCCGTTCCTTTCCTTCCATCCTCAAATTTCCACCCCGTACACTATTACCTTCCATACCAATGCGTCAAACAACCACAGTTCAGTCGTATGACCATTGGCACGGAGAAATTTGACAAAATAAAAAAAAAGAAAACTATATGACCCGCGATGGCCTGCCGAGTAAAAGTGTCCCTTTCTCTTGCCGGGTAGCCATAAAAAGGGTCTATAAGCCGTTCGTTCGGCTCATTCTGGCGTTACAATGGGTAATTTAACATTTGGCGACCAAACAAAACGCGAAATCATGTATTGTTTCATTCTTCATTTCGAGACAGAGTTTTATGTTTTAAGAAGTCAGTCACTGCATGTACAACTATCAGAGGATTAAAGCACCGAGTGCTGGAATTCTAGTCGGAAATTCCCAGCCACATGTGTTAAGACTTTTACTTCCTTTCTCGCTTCTCAACATTTGTCGTGATTGGTGACAACAAGCTACGCCTCCAATTCAAAACAATCGATTTGACCAACGAAATTCAGTTGACGAATTTCCACCATAGATGGAAGCTTGAAAATCCATCTTGCAGGAATTGTCCACCGATCACAATAAGTTAGTTGTTGCTCAGATTTCTCAACCGACCGTTCGGGAGAAAAACACTCTTCATCTCACCACCCCTCCCTCCTTTTCATCTTTTCCCCTTCTTCTCCCTTTTCTTCGCTTTTCCTAATCTCTCCCTGTATTTTCTCTATCGCCCAGTTTATTGCTTCCTGCGTCTCCTCTTCTTCTATCCTAATTCCCTGTATAACTTCAATATATTTCTCTTTTCGTTTCTCCGACCATCTTCCCCTTCTCGGTCCCGCTTCCTTCCTCTCCTCTTTTTTTCTTGCTCTCTCCCCTTCCTTTTTTCATTGTCACTACCAGCGGCTGATGACTCGATTCTATTCTGTCCTCTACTTTCAAACATGTTATCCCTTTTCTCGTATTTTCATCCCCCAGCACATAATCTATCACCGTCTCCCCTTCCGCTCCTATATACGTATAGTCTTCCTCTTCATCCCCCTCTATATTTCCATTCATAATCTCCCATCCCACTTCCTGTAACGTACTCACCACTTTCCTCCCTTCTTCGTTTAACTTTCCATCCCGTGATTTCCTTCCTCCTTCCTTCTCATTCTCCTCCGTCCCCACTGTCCCTCTTTCGTTCCTGTCCTTACATTAAAATCTCCTCCTATTATCACGGTTTCCTTCTCATTTTATCCTTCCATTCACGCCCTCATATTCTCTAATTTCCTTCCGATATCCCTATTCACGTACACCGCTATTACCGTCCATACCTCTTCACCCCCTGTCACCTTTGTACACATCATCCCTTCTTTTTCCTCTTGCTCCTCCTCTTCCTTCTCTGTCGCCATCTCTTCTCTCATCCCTATCAGCGTTCCTCTTAGCGCCCTCCCTTTCTTATTACTCTTCTTCGCTCTTTGCTTTGTCTATTTATATCCCTTCGGTAGCTTGCGCCTTATCTTCTCCCAATTCCTTTCCTCTATCCACGTTTCCATTGGGACTATAACTTCCCACTCCCCTAGCTCTTTCCAGAAATCCTTATCCTTGTTCACTAATCCTGTCATATTCCAATACCCTATTGTCCATTCCTCTCTTTCTCCCTTCGTTTCTTTCCCACCTCTCTCCCGTTTTTTTGCCACTTCCTTCTCCCCCTCCCCCGTTCTCCTCCTCCTCACTTGCTCGTCCCTCTTCTATTGTCCTGTCTTCCCCCCCCCCGTTTCCTTCCACCTCTCTTTTCCTCGTCCGTCTCTCATACCGACCCTCTCCTCATCTCAGAACCACCATTCCCCGTTCACCCACAATTTTCCGTGTCGGATGTTTACTATTTTCCCCTTTCTCTTATTTGCTTTGTCCTCCATTGTACGCTTCTCTACTGCCACGTCATGTCTTCCTCTATTATCTCCCTCCTTCCTCTTAAATTCCCTTTCTTCCTCATCACCTCTCTTTTCCCTTCGGTGTTCTCCATTCGCACCTCTATCATCGTCTCTCACCTTCCTCCTCTGCCTTTTCCTATCTTTTTTACCCCAGCCATTTTTGCCTGTACTCCTATTCTTTCTAGTACTCTCCTCGCCATTTTTTTCACCGTCCCCCATATTTCCATCCTTTTGATTATTATCTTCCTCCTTCTTTCTTCTCTCTCTTTCTTTTCCACATTCCTCTCCATCTCCTTTACTCTCTCTTCTAGTTCCCTATTCCTTTCTTCGCCTGTCCTCCCCTCTTTTCTCCCCTTTCCTTCTTCCCCCCCTCCCCCTCTATTTCTATCTTTCTTATTCTCTTTTTTAACTCGTTCAATCTTTCTCTCTCTTGCTCCGTTTCCTCAGTCTTCCTCTCTAATTGTCCTAATCTCTTCTCCATTCCTTCTTTTTCCCTCCTCCATCTTTCTTCCTCTTTTTTCATTTAATCCTTTATCTTTTCCATTTCTTCTCTCTGTCCCTTTATCTCCTATTTAACTCCCTGCAGCTCTTTCCTCATCTCCTCCCTCATTCCTTCGATCAATGCCACTAGACTCTCCTCCTCCCACCTTTTATTCTCTGGTCACCTATAAATCCTTCTACTCTTCTGGCCTACCTCCCTTTCGCCCTCCTCTCCCTTCCGTCCCTTCTCTTCCATCTGCTCTCTCTTCCTTTTCCACAGGTCATTTATTCCTACTAAATCTCCCGCACTTGCAGTTCTTTCGATCCCCAGCTTCTCCGCCTTCGTTTTTCTCCCCCTTCTCTTCGCCTATTCCTCTCCTTTTTCTCCTCTAGTCCCATTTCCAATTTTATTTGATTTCTATTCCCTTGCTTTCTATTTTTTATTTGATACTTTTCTTTCCCTCGTGGCTCCCTTCCGTATCTACTGATTCTCTACCTTGACTCTCTCTCTCTCGCTGCCGACGCCTCCCGCCGTCGGCGCTACGCTGCAACTCTTATCCACCACCTCGCTCGCACTTTTACCTACTTTCCTCTCCCGTGCCAGAAAAAATCAAAATAGCTATGCATGAGTACATTTCTTGCACAGTAACGGGCTTCCATTCTCTTTGTGAATGTGAATGCATCGAATTCAACGTAGACTGACAAGGCTTTCTTATTCGTATGACGAATTATGATGTCTACCATATCTACTGTAAATATCTTCTTGAAAGTGTCGTTTATTGAAAGAGTCTCTGTGCTTCTGTGAGGACCACTTCGCTGTCGCACTATATTGTGACGTGTAGTTTGATATTGAAGAGGCGTCATTTTATACCATACAGTTTTGTCTTTGGCTATCCAAGGGGTTACTGTTTCTTCTGAAAAACAAACATTCCCGCTTTTACACGAAATGTTGACGAGAAAATGAACCACGAGATATGCTACATTGCTATCTATGGTATTATATAGACTGAGGTGAAAATGTATGTACCTACTCATGCTGCAGTTGGCGTTTGATCATCTGCCTTACTTTTTGCCTCACTTTCACTCCTTTAAACTTCTCCCTCTTATTCAATGTTCTCGCCTTCTTCGCAACATAAAAATAAAATATATTTCATATTACACTATAAATATTAGTGATAATTTTTTATTTTATGCTGTAACGATTTATTTAGGAATTTTCTCTACCTTTTTCGAGGGCTTCATTACTTTCTTCGGTAAACGATATTTCTTGATCATCTATAAAACATACAATAAAGTTTATTGAAAGTCACTATAAAAATGATTTTATAAAAAATAGACTTTGATAAAAAAAAAGCCACTTGAATCATCGGCAGATTCATCGCTACCAGAAGCGGGATGCTCGACAAAAACTTCATCTAGGAACCAGTCATCGTCTTCACTGTCAGATTGCCCATCTGAATTTGTATCGCTCCCTCCTAATATCGTTTTCAAATGAGCCTCTTTCTGTGAGGCATTCAATCTGAGATTTGATTCATGCATTACTAGCTGGTTCAATAAAATCAGAGGATGGAATCGAAATTTATGAATGAAACACTATTAAAAAGTGGTATTAACGGCAGGATAGGGTATACAAATTTTTTGTTTTCAATTTTTTTAATTTTAACTGAAAGCATAATATCTCAAGAATATTATGTCTAAATTTCAAGTCGATCAGAGCAAAATTGACGAGTATTGATGAGTATGAGTAAATTGATGAGTATTTTTATACCTGCCTGAATTTTCTGCCTACCTGACCGAAGCGCGCTATTGTTGCGCTGATAATGCATTGGATTCGTTCAAACACACGTACAGTGCTCTTCCCAAGGATGTTTTGGATGCCATCAAGACCATCTGTCAAGATCTGAGGAAAAATGCCTTCCTAGACCGATGTGTTGGAAGCTTTACGTAGAACAACAATGAGAGTTTGAACCAACTTATTTGGAAAATCTCACCAAAGCACGTGGATGGAACTTTTGTCATCGTTCAGATTGCAGCTTATGTCGCAGCCTGTCTCTTCAATGAAGGTTCTTTTGCTTTACTAAACTTCATGCACGAAATGGGCATCAGTAGTGGACCAAACGCTCATGAGTGGGCGCGATCATCTGACTCTATGCGTATAGGCCGAGCAGATCAGGCAGCCGAAAAACAGATGAAAGAAGGCAGGATTCGTCGTAGACAAGAGCAAAAACACGCTTTAGACGTCCTGGATGACAGCAACATCCTTTATGGACTTGGCATCGATGATTCAGTGTGAGGTAAGCCGATGAAACTCTCTTACGAATGTTTCATCTCAAATTTTTTAGTGTTCAAGACTTTAAGGGTTACCCCCACTTATAGCGCAAAAAAGGCCTTTTTCATGAACTTTTTTAAAGAAAACTACATAACTTTTTTCATCGATCAATATACTATCTTAAAGAACACATCTTGAAGAACTTTCAGTAATTTTTTTATTGAAAAATATTACATTGTTTAGCGTGCAAATAGCCGTCAATGTAATAATGTTTTTATATATACGGTTTGCGGTGACCAACATTGCGGCGAAGTGGATCATCTGAAAGAAAAATGCGGATGAATTTAGCCAAATATAAGTATAAACTAGTCTTTAATCGAAGGATTTAAAAAAATATTCATTTTTCACAAAATGGCGGACAGTCAAAGTTAATGGTTCGATTTTAACGAACAAAATTGAACGATTAAAGACTACATTTAATTGCTGCCATCGCCGTATTTTTTAATATTTCGTGAAAATTGGACATAATATTCTTCGAATGTCATACTTTAATGTACCATTAGTGTAAATAAATAGATTTCAACCGTTTCGTCAAAAAAAAATCATAAACATGTGTCTTTTTTCACACGAATTCCTACCCTGCCCTTAAATTATCTTAAAAATTCCGCTCTCGATAGTTTTTTCCATACCTTGAAAGTCTTCAATCACAAAGTACTCACAAATACAATTTTCATAGGTAAGATATTTACCGCGATACTTACTAGATTATTACCGCTCGACATGAATGCAAATTTGCATACGGGTAGAAGGTAATAAAATAAAGTTGGGGTGTTTTTTTGTTTTTCCGATATCTCATAATTAAGGGGTTAAAACTATCCTTCGATTTTTTACTCAACTGCATCGTATAATCAGCTGGCCTTTTGCCATTCCGAGTTAAATTCACGTTAATATAAATTCGTTTGAATACTCGAGTACATATTTGTAAATGCTACTCACCCCCACCCCCAATCATCCCCCTCCCGACCGTTCTTACCGCGCGGCATGGATACAAATTTGTAGAAATAAAATGGGTTAGACTCGAAGTTCAATCAGTCAAAATAATCGATACAAATTTCCCTATTTTGGCTTAACGTTACCCTTAAGGGGGAAACTCAAAAACTTTGTTCATTCGTGAACAGACGGAGATAAAAAAAAGTTTGTGGGGACAAAACGTTCTGCTCTTCGACTACTAGACGTTCGTGATAATAATGATGAATATAACAACAAATGGCATATTATTTATTGCAATAATTCGTGTATAATTGGATGAAAATCACTCTTCAATTGTTCGTTCATATCAGTACAGAAATAGGTACATCTTTCGCTAATACGGAACAATTTCCTGCTTCGGAAAGTAACTGGATTACTATGGTATTTTTACGAAAAAAAAGTTTGTTTGGCACGTACTGCTGTTGAAGATTAAAATATAATCGGAAAACTTTAATAACCATTTTAACAGTAAATTTGTTATGGATTATACGTATTACAATAATGATAGTCGTGATAAAAGTGTTTGAAACACAGAGATTTTTTCCACCACGCACAAGTGACAACAGCTGCTTCGCCGCATATGTCGCATACGGTGCATTTTGTGAAAAGCAGAATTGTACCGAATTTTCGAACTTTGGTGGTTTTTCTGGAAACAGGGAAGATTGTATCGATTATTTTGACTGATTGAGCTTTGAACCCATGTTATTTCTACAAATTTTCATCTATGCCGCGCGGTAAGAACGGTCGGGAGGGGGATGATTGGGGGTGGGGATGAGTAGCATTTACAAATATATACTCGAGTATTCAAACGAATTTATATTAACGTGAATTTAACCCAGAATGGCAAAATGCCAGCTGATTATACGATGCAGTTGAGCAAAAAATCGAAGGGTAGTCTTAACCTCTTAATTATGCGATATCGGAAAAGCAAAAAAAACACGTAAACTTTATTTTGTCATCCTCTACTCGTATGCAAATTTGCATCCCAATCGGCTAAGAACTCTCTGAGATACGTATGAAAAAAATTGTATATTTGCAATAAACAATATAAAATTTGTTAACATCTGCACCATTCTAATACCCAGTGTATAGTACGCGAAAAAATAAATATTGTTGCAATTTGAAATTTGTTCATATCTTCTGTTATTCAAAAGTTATCGTCGAAAACGAAAAATACCCCTATTTTCGAGGGTGCGTTTCACCCCTTCAAAATCAATCTTGGTACGTATAAAAAATACGTGTCGCCTATTTTTGTCCGTCCTATGACCATGCCAAATTTCATCAAAATCGGCGAGGTACACCTGAGACCGTTTCCTGTTAGTAAGTTCGTTTAATCGTTAAATTGTATTCCGCGCCTTCTACTCAGATCACATAGTGTAGATGTTCATAGATGATACGGTAACAATTAAAATTAACTGTGCAAAACTTTATTTTATTTATCTTAATTCTAATATCGCTTTGGCAAAAGCACCCTTGTTTTGCGAAATCTCCCGATTATAGAATTTTGCAAACGTGTTGAATGCTGGGGCCCACCCCGCAGTCTTTTTAATTAAATCCATACTGCCTCCACTTTTTCTTGCAGCTGATGTTGAAGCGTCCCTTGTGTTGTGGGCCGAAAAAATCGTTGTGTCGATCCCACTTTTCTTAAGCGTGGTCTTTATCCACCGACTCAGGCTCTGCGATGAAACGGCATTATGTGGCTTCTTCCACGAAACAAAAAATACCGTCTCTTTCTTTCTTATGCTTTTTGTTCTTGATAAATATTCTTGTACAGCCAAGACTATACAGTTTGCTGGATTGTCTTTGAAGAAAGGCAGTATTAAAATTGGCTGCATTTTATTATGTTTTGACGTCGATATATAAGCGGGGATCTTTATTTCTACTTGACCGCCCGCCTCTTTGATATTCCTTATGTCGATTGCAGCTAATCTCTGCATTCTCTGCCCTGTCCAAAGAGCCAAAAGTATAACTGTCTTTTGAGAGAGCGACTCTAGAGATATTTCTTCATATGGAAACCATTTTTTTAAAAGTTCGAGGACAATTTTTGAATCCCATGTCACTTCATATTTAGGTGCGGCTGGTCGTAATTTCGATACTCCTTTGCAGAACTGTCTCACTCTTGCATCCTGCCCAACTCGCGGTCCAACACTTAAGCTAATTGCTGACCGTGCCGAATTAATTGAACCGTACGATACTCCGCTTCCAAATTCTCTGGTAAAAATTTTTTAAATATCCGATATCTCTGCTTGAAAAACTGTTGTGTTTGTTAGTTAGCAGTATTGTCACCACTTCTTAAGTGTTCCCTCGTATTGACGAAATGACGAATCGCTCAGGGATGCCAGTGCTATTTTGATTGATTCCTCAGGGATCCCTTTTAATAAATACCATGCAATTAATTGCTTTTAATTAATTGCCATGCACCGAGGATATCAAGTCTGAGAGGGCCAATCAGGTACCACCAAGATGCCTCTAGCCAAGCTGTCATTAATCTTTTTTAATACATTTATAATTGTGAAAGGGTGGGAATGCATAGAAGAATGTATCGTTCCAATGGATTGTAAATGCATTCACAGCTAACGAGTTTGGATCTTTTTTCCACGAAACATAAGTCCTACATTTTCTGTTGACTCCACTCGCAAATGAATCAATACTCGACTTACCGAATTTTTTGCAGATTTCTTTAAAAGCAAAATCTGATAATTCGAACTCCGTCTCAATCTCCAGTCTCTTTGATTCAAAATCTACGATTGTGTTTTGCTCTGACTTTACGTAAGAAGCAAAAATGGAAATATTTCTTGCTTCAGACTATTTCCAAATTTCTATTCCCAAAATTTCAAATTTCTATTCCCAAAAAGAGATATTTTGTAGCTAGGATCAATTGGCTTCTCATATAATTAATCACAAAACCCAGGAACTCTAAAAGTCTACCATGTCTATCCACGTCATCTGAGCAGAGATGAGTAGGGAGATCAGCAATGCTCGACAAAAGTTGAAACCTGGAGAATTTGTTCTGCAACATCTGGGTGACCAAAGCGCCAACTATTTCGTGCCCTCGTTAAGTTGGCCGCAAGCTACGGCAGTCATATATATGGCGAAGGGATTATATATATATTGTGATGTTGCACAACCTAACCCCCCCCCCCCAGGTAGTTCAGAAAATATACATATAATGAAGCCAGATTGGTCGATTATTTATTCATGAGATACTGTAAAAGCTAAGAAATAAAAAATCGTTCATGCCACGGCGTTCTCGCGCTGCTAGTCGAAGTCTTTTTTATTTCCGCGAAATAATATAGCAAGAAACATTGAAGACCTACCTTCGTGGAGTTAGATCGACTATGATAAATTATATTTCTTTCACATTATTTACTTTTGTTTACAAAAATTCTAATTCGCCTATATAGATTTGCTCGCTCGGATCTCAGAACATTCGAGCAACGCGTACAAGCCTAGAAATTTTGACATAGGTCATCATTGCACGTCTGTCTCATTCACGGAAACATCCGATCGGCGTATACGGACCGCCAAATTATATATATATATATATATATATATATATATATGATCCCTTCGCCATATATATGACATGGTAACTTGCGGCCAACTTAACGGGGGCACGAAATAGTTGGCGCTTTGGCCACCCAGATGTCGCAGAACAAGTTCTCCAGGTTTCAACTTTTGTCGAGCGTTGCTGACCCCCAGAAGTTGGCCGGCCAATTTGCACTTAATTAATTGAGTTTTTTTATATCGTTAGGTGGTCCTTAGGTAGCGTTAGGTAGTCTAATTAAAACGTTAGGTAGTCAATAATTTAAAAAAAAAAATAATTAAAAATGTATGTGAAGTTAGCCGAATTTTTTTTTTTTTCATTTATTTAACTTTTCAAAAAGCTCAAATGATGCGTAATCGTTAGGTGGTCATGAATATACTAATTAAAACATTAGGTAGTCCACCATATCCTTGCAAATACAAAAAAACAATTTTGCGAATTATGCATGCACAACGGCTAATGCGCACTTGTGTGAACTTAGCCAGTTACACGATGAACTTAAGAAGTCTTAATATAACATAATTTCAAAGTTTTTTTGACACATTTTTCTCGAAAAAGGCTTTATCGAATAAAAAAATAACCACGAGGCTGCCTACGCAATTAATATGTACATGTGGCCCCACTATTCTTTTTCATTCCATTAAGATGTATTCGGGAAATATGTGTGAAGAGTTTTATGCCAATTAATGTCACAAATATTCACAATACAACAGAAAGTTGATTTATAATTGACGCGCATGCGAATGCTGGAGCCATCTTGATTCATGTTTGCACCTGACAAGTCGGGCATCAAGCGATTACGCATACGTCGCGCATGTATAATTCGCAAAATTGTTTTTTGGATTTGCAAGGATATGGTTGACTACCTAACGTTTTTATTAGTATATTCATGACTACCTAACGATTACGCATCATTTGAGCGCCTTGAAAAGTTAAATAATGGAAAAACAAATTTTCGGCTAACTTCACATACATTTTTAAATATTTTTTTTAATAAACTATTGACTACCTAACGTTTTAATTAGACTACCTAACGCTACCTAACGACCACCTAACGATATAAAAAAAACTCAATTAATTAAGTGCAAATTGGCCCTGATCTCCCTACTCATCTCTGGTCTGAGAACAGTCATCACGAGTTTCATTATTTTAGTAAAAACATTTGGCCCTGTATTCAGGCCGAACGGCACACATGTAAATTTATAAAGTTTTCCATTGAATCTACACCGCAAATATTTTCTGTGAGACTCTGCTATGGAAATCGAGTAATATGCGTCCCGTAAATCGATTTTTGCCATAAAGCAATCTTGGTGCATCAGGTCTTTGGCTGTTCGTATGTCTTCTAATTTGAAATGTACTGTTTGAATAGACTCATTAAGCTTTTTAAGATTTGAAATAAAACGATTAGAGCCATCTGGTTTTGGAAAAAGAAATATTCCTGAAAAGAATTTTCCCGACACATCTTGACAACTACGAATCGCACCGAATTGTGAAAGTTTTTCGATTTGCTTCCGTATTTGCATTTTCCCCCTCAGACCAGGAAGGCTCCCCCGGTGTCATTTCTTGAACGATTTTCATCACAAACGGAATCTTATACCATTTAATCCATTCAACAATAATTCTGGATATGCTCAATTATTTCCAAGCAGGTAAAAACTGATTTAGTCTTCCTGCTGAGACACCTACCGGATTTTCTAATTCTGGTAATTCCCTGGATGCCCCCATGACGGTCTCCTTTGATAATTCGTGCCCCTGTATGGTCGGTTTGTCGCCTTGTATTGCCCGCGCACCAATGCTCCTCTCCCCCGCGCTTGATATCGAGGTGGGCCTTTCACGTTTTTTATTTGTTCCGTGACTTTTTGTGTTATTTCCAGTTTTAAATCTTTTGTAGAACATTCTAAAGATTTTGTCGTCTTTAATGTTTCTTCGAGGTCTTTACTAAACAACCATGCGTCCATGATCGTGACGTTCAGCGTGTCTTTTAAAGCTGCGTTCAGATTAGATAAAATAATCAAGCGTCTTGCCTTAGATTCCTCTCGTTGTAGATCGACGAGAACTCGCGAAACATCGCTTAAAGTTGTCAACAATAATACTGCATCGGGTATAATACCCTTAACCTTAATCCTTAATCGCCATACGAACCGAAATTTAGATGCCCGAGATACCTGTGGTATAGTCAACTTTACGCGATACTGCCGTTGACGAAGTAAACTCTTATGCTTTTACTTTTTTTTAAATTATATTTATTATATTTTGTATATAATATTGTAGTATATGTATAATAGTTTGGTCCTCTGAGAATTGTAATAATACTACACCTAAAAGTTAATGGTATATTACTTTAAAAAATTTTAATCATAAAACTGATTGAATATCTAAAAAGGAAATACGTACAATTCTAGAAATCCTCCATGGTACGATACTTCTCAAAACATTTTGGCAGATGTAAAACCATTATACATTTTACGCATTCCCACTTCGTTGCGCTTCGAATTTTATGTTTATAGCAGACTTTGCACGCCTTTGTTGGATGCTTATTCCGAGATGTTGGATCTATATTTATGGAGAAATGAGCCCAATATTGAGCTTGGAGTCGAAGGGGTATTTCAACTGACGATTTCCCACGCATTTTATAGTCCGGTAATTTAACAATTTGTAAAATTGTCTCCGCTACATTTGCGCGGTAATCAACATAAGTCTCTCGTTTTCGACTGTAAATTTTGTTCTGCATAGCTCGGCTTGTTATGTTTACGTTTGACCCAAGTATCTGGTCGCGAATCTGATTCGCGATATTCATGTTCGGCCCAAGTATCGCGTTGCGAGTCTTACTCGCGATATTCATGTTTGGACCAAAATCTTCATCACGAGTCAGACTCGCTAAAGTATTGGAAGGGGATAAGACGAGTCGAAATAAGTGACTCTAAGGCCACCAAGCATATAGACACTTCTTTCTGTTTTTCGACCATTTGTTTATTTCTTGTGATAATGAGTTCCAAAAGGGAGGCTTTCACCTCTGCGTTAAGTTTCGGCGGTTCCATTATTGTGCAGTTTTCTGGGATTGGGTATTTCACAAATCTTTCTATCCGCTACTCTTTAGTGAGACCTTTTTTAACCCATTTGCATCAATGCGCGGAATAATCCGCGGATTGCGACAGTTGACTATCACCAAGCGCGGAATAATCCGCGAGCCGCGATGCCCGTTAAGCACATACGACCGACCGTGCGTGGTGATACTCGTTAGTCATTTATTGAACGTCTCTGATGTTTCGATGCGGGAACTTAAGTAGAGCGATGATGCAAATGGATTAAGGATGCCTTTTCATCTAATGAATACATCGTTCTGTATAGGAGGAACAAGTGTCTTTTCTGCATCGAGGCATTTGCCTATTGCTTCGAGAAGCCTTTCATCAATTACCGGATCTTCCTAAGTTACCGTTTGTTGGTCAGCTTATTTCTCGGTGACAGTTCCTTCCTTACCGACAGTCAATTCTTGTGACACCCCTTCCTCTATATTTAATAGAGTCGCTTCATTCCATTGGTGTTAACGGGGCCCGTTGACGGCTATCCTCCAAGGAGTAAGACTCCTCTGACGAGGTTCGCTTACCTAAATGCATATGAATCGTATAAATTAATTATACTGTTCAAGTAAACAATTCTTGCAATCCACAAATCTTGTCTGTGATAATTACGAATACCTTTTGGACCTTGTTCAATAATTTATTTGCGATTTGATCTGTGTGAATTTCTTAGAAACTTGTTCGACAATTCATTTGATGATCTCGTCTGTGATTATTTTCGAAACTTGTTCGATCAATGTCTTATAGATCTTGTCTGTATTAATATCAGAATCTTGTTCTGTGACTCACCGTATTTAGGCGACTGCCTGGTCACATAAAGTAAGGTTTTACTTACGTTTTTCTTTAACCGTCGAATTTTCATCTTCTGTCTTCGCATTTCTTTCTTTAAGGGGGGATTTTCTTTTTTTTTCGACAAAAAAAATCGATTTTTCGCTGACCGCTGTTTCATATTCTTCAAAGTGTTGAGAATATGTGTGCAAAATTTCAAATTAAAATTCTCAAAAATGGCAACGTTATAAGCGATTTTATACCTGCGTGTCGACTCGCGGTGGCCGCGCCCTCGTTGTCACACGGCAGGGGTCGCCGCGCCGGACAGCTGCGTATGGGCTCGCGATTGAGAAGTGTGAAAAAAACGAAAGAACTTGGAGGAAAAGGAAAATTAACCGATAAATTGATAAAAGAATTAACAATTTTCTACGGTTTGGCTATCAGAAGACGTCCAGACTCTGTTGATGATATGTACAATGCTATGTGGGCAACGTTCTACCACAAGATCTCGAAGAATGAAAATCCTCAGCATATGTACTGTCCCGCGGGGTCACAAAGCTGGTGCAAATGGCGCATTGCCGAAGCCGAAAAAACTCTGGACGAATTTGATCACGAAGCTCCACTGAATGAAGACATCGCGAATGCTATTAAGCCGATTTACATTGATTTGTCATCGAGAGACTTGCTGGAAAGGTGTTTAGGTGACGATACTCAAAACAACAACGAAAGCTTCAACGCAACCATTTGGCGATTCGCGCCTATACACCTTCACTGTGGCGCGAAAACGATCGACATCGCGGCTTATTTGGCCGCAGGGATTTTTGACGAAGACTTTACCGCAGTCCTTAGAATAATGACGACGATTGGAATCGTCGTTGGCCAGCAAGCATCAATATTCGTCGATGCGCGAGATAAGCAGCGGATAGAGAGGTCAACGAGACGCAGCCTCGAAGCAACGAAAGAGGCTCGAACAAGACGCAGAAGCGAAACTGCTTCACTGAATGATTTGTTCGAAGCCGAGGAAGGCATCCTGTATGGCCCTGGCATAGCAGATTAGATTAAAAATACTGTAAGTACTCGATATGTCCCATAAACAGTACTCACAACTTTCAACGCGTTTTTCTCGAAACAGCTTTTTCACAACTGGTGTGCACGATTTCTCAAAAACTATTCAACCGATTGCCTTCAAATTTTTTATACAGAATACTCAGCTGACATTTTTTTATCGTTTGATAAAGGAAAAAAGCAATACGTTTAATAGTTTTTTATTTATAACAAAAAATCGATCAATTTTTTTCGAAGAATCGATACTTTATGTTCAAAACATCACCAAATCGTCATTCTCTTTTTTTTAATTTTTTTTTCCCTTATCGAACGATAGCTATATGTGTCTAAAGTAAAATGCTTTTGGGTTTTTGTTGCAGGATGAACGTGAACGCTGTAACCATGCACACCATCAAAAAAGGACCATCGCGCGTCGAAGGGGATGGGAGACGGATTTTTTTATGAAATTGTTTAAAAAAATTTTTGTGCGTAGTAAACAGATCAATAAAACTATATAGCCAAGTTTCACAAATTTTCCGTTGTATACTTTCTTCACCAAAAAATTCCCAAAAGGCGGTAAATTATGCGAAAAAAAACAATCCCCCCTCAAACGTTTCAGGTCTTTTGCCATGTTGCTTCTATCGTCGTCATCGTTTCTTTTCTGTTTATTTTCCATATTTCTATAGAAACAGTTTTGTATTATAATTATAAACCTTCTGGCAACACTGGCGAAAAGTACGGTACTACGTACATGTAATCTAACAATAAGTAGAAGACGCAGAATACAATAGAGGAATAGACTACAAGTTTATATAATTAAGTATAAAATTAAACAAAGTATTCGTGCTTGATTCGCGCGTTTTTTAATTATTTGCCCCGCCCGGGCAGTCCTCACAACCGAGGATGCAACGCTGACGATGGCGGGCGAGAGTACCACACGTGCGCAAGCTTAAGGCGCAACCACATGCATTAGGCTCATTTGAGTATGGTATTGAGCGACGGCGCTCATTGTCAATGATATTATTTATATAGGCCTTATTAACCGATAGGCTTTATTGCCCGCAGGTACCTTACTCAAAAGACCGAGAGCATGATTAATTATCCGATTCCACGAAATACTAAGGAAGTACATATGTAGGTGTATGGCTTAATAAAAAAGGCACGGCGTTTTGATTCAGTCCCAGAGAAAATTAAGTCGTTGAAGCTTTAACAAATTGGTTAGCATCTCGAATCACATTAGTAATTTATTCCCCGAAGTTGTAGACTCAATTTTATTGCGATGCCAGCGTAAATGGCTTTGGCGCAATTTTATTACAGCATTAAAATGACTAGTATTTTGTTTTAGCAGGTGAATCAAAGTATCGCCGTTTCGAATTAGTGCCTTGCCGTCGTTTATGCCAATAAACGATTCCACATTTATGTCACGGGCACTTCATTTTAAGAGATAAGCGACTGTTATAGTTTTCATCTAACATTGAGTAAACAAACAGTGAATCTTCGTATCTATCGCTAGGTTTATTTTTCAAAAAATATATTTACGTGCACCAACCCGGGATACGTATGAACCACGTTGACGCGTAAGTCGTTATCATAATATTCTCGCTTTAGAGGTGAACTCGCATGAACGGACATTGTGTATTCAAGAAGTTCGAGATCCTGAAATAGTAAAAGATCTCGACAGGTTAGAACTACCGGAAAATAAATTTTATAAAGTACGCGACGGACTTGCCTACTTTAAGGATATAAATGACAAAATGTTGTTTATTCTCCAGTCGTCTATGGAATATGTTACAACGGAGTTCCTACAAATTGTGGCAATATGAATCATATCTGCACTGAGAAGGTTGTTAATAATTTTAGTAAAATCTATTGGAGCAAAAAAAAAGTTAAAAACTATATAGCCAATTGTTTGCGGTGTATCGAATCTAAGAATCTAAGCCCTCGAGTGTCAAAAAGGAGGGGTATTTGCATAGCATCCTGAAAGATAAACTGCCATTTTGGACAGTTCATATTGATTATTGTAGCCCTTTCGAAAAAGCAGGTCGCAGGTATAAACATCTCCTTTCCATTGCCGAAGCTTTCACAAAGTTCATAAAACTGTATGCGTGTAAATCGACGAGTTCAGAAGAACCGTAATATACCAGCGGTGTTTTTGTAATTGTTATCACTTCTGGTGTTGAAAGATGAGACTTCCAATAACAATGCTTTAAAGCCATTGGGTTAAATAGCCAGAAGTTTTCGAGAAAAACAACTTCAACATTTTCCGAGCGAAGTGTGATGACTAGCGGTGAAATAGTCTTCAATAGTCGGCGTGGCTCACCGGATAGCGTGCGAGTATTATAAGCGGAAGGCCTGGAGTTCGATCTTTGCTATTGGCATTCTTTTCCTTTGATCTTTTTTTCTCCAATACGTATACCCACGTCGTTCACGTATAAAATTGTTGAAATTTTTGGTTGTTTACTAATAATATTAATGATAAATCAAATATTGGTATAAAAATGGCGAACATTGGGTAAAGTATAAATGTGTCCCTTACTTATGTAATACATAAAGTAAGAAAAAGAAAAACAATAACAATAACATAATAATAAGAATGATCGGTCCCAGGAAAGGTCCAAAGAATACGGAATTTTCCTGTAGCTCTCTGCTCCGAAAAGTACCGGTTGAATGCTAGTTCGAATGACCGTACATTTCATAACGTATTCTGTAAAAGCTACCATATGTTTTGTTACCGGAGATTTCTTTCTCGACATCCCAAGCGCCGATGGTGTCGGGCGTCGTTGGAACGCCCTATATCACCGAGAATATTCGACGTCGTGCGTCGACGAGTTCGTCGCGCTCCGTCAATGTTCGGTAGTTTTCGACAAAAGGCCCACAGAACTTGTGGACGCTGGCGCGACGATCAACCGTCAGCGGCGCCCTTCGACCCGTTTCGTCGATCGATCTCGACTAACACATTCGATTACGCTGTCTTAGCGTTCGGGTCAATTTAGAAAATTAACATACTGGACATTACACTGTCTTTGTGTTCTGCTCAAATTAGAGAAAATTACCCGTCGTATTTTGTGAAAACCGAGGTGTTGTCCGTTGTCTTAACGATCATACCTCGTACGTGTTTTGTCAAGA
>JAPYZT010003033.1:0-22659 GCA_030522965.1 Tryphoninae sp. A BG-2022a
CCCAGCAGAAGTGGCGCCGCCAAGCGGTGGCAATTAGCGAATGTTTCCTCGCTTTTTCCGACCATTTTTCTAACATTGCGTTTACACTCCTTTACTCTAATCTTCTTGGTGCGGCCTTAGCCTAATAGGGAGACTAGAGACCAGAAGTGCGAACGCAATGTAAGAAAAATGGTCGGAAAAACCGACGAACGATCCGATAATTGCACCACCTGGTGGCGCCATTTCTACTGGGGACGATCAAGCGCGGTGATTTTGAATCGTTGATCTGCGATTTGTCGTACATTTTATCTGATTAACGCAGCTTATAATATTGATAAATAATATTGATATGTTCAAATATTTATTTGATAAATTTGAGACAAATTTTTATAAACGTAAAAAATTATGCTTCATTGGACGGTCCGGATAATGGGTGGCACGGGACGTTCTCCTCCAGTTGACCAATGATTTCCTTTCACCATAAAAAATAAACAAAAAAATAAAACATCCAAAAATAACGAAATACAATAATAAAAAATGTAATAGCCATGTCGATTACATGTACATGTATAATAATGTCTTGGTTTTCGAATTCGGCTGCTAATTGGGAGTCTTCAAATGGCTCGGAGATCTGTCGCTATATTTAAAAAACCATGTGAGGAATGCTCACAGTTTTCCCATCAGTCGTGTTTATACGATCTTTTCTCTGACTATGATATCGTTAGAGAAGTGAAGCTCGCAAACAAGATTTGTTGGTAGTAACGGTGTCTGCTGGCTTCGCTCCATCGCTCTAGCATAGGCTGCAGAAAAACAATATCTATGTTATTGACAAAACTGAACAGATTGAAATTGAATATCCAAGGTTGCGGTCTGAATTGCGCTCACAGTGTGCTTAGAGTGCCAACGCGCGTGCTTCAGCATAGGTCGTAAGCTCCGTAAGCACTGTGAGTGTAATTCGGCCCGCGGCCGAAGTCACTGAACCTATTGACCTAGTTTACATCGTGCATTTGATACGCGTATCAAGTATTATTTTCGTACCAAACAGTTTACTACGAACGATGTAAACGCAACCGAATGCATTTGGTACGAGCGTACCGAGTAAGAGTATCGCACTAAAATAATCCGCGTAGCAAATAATGCAAATGACGATGTAAACGCATGAAATGCATTGTAGAGAAAATTTAACGTCTAATAACTGGTATTGTCTTGTTGCTGTGTGCTTTGGTTTCTCTCAAAAAAGTGTGCATGAAAATGTCATGTAGAAAAGGATTCAACTGGAAAGAAAAAAACGCTCATATTTTTGGAATAATTATGCACCGGGAGTTGGATAATTTTCTTAATGGACGAGAAAAAACACAAACATGTCGATATTTTTCGTTCATTAGTTGAACACATGGAGAACAGAGGCATTCATAAAACGCCCCACCAGATTCAATTAAAACTCATATTGTTATTTATATTTCCGCGGATTTAAATTAATAATTATCGTTACAAGAATAAACTCAAGATTTTAAATGATATCACTATGAGGTTCGGAGTATTCTTCTACTTTAATACGTTCCATGTAAGCGCGCTCGTACTAAAACTTTGGTGTGCATCAAACTTAATATACGTACCAACGATTTCACGATGTACATAAACCAGGCCATTGGGTGCATCGCCGACAGCAAAGCACTTAGTAGCGCTGATCTGTGATTTTTTGTTTTACAAGAGCACTATGCTTACTGTTTACTAAGCAGCGCTGCTAAGTGTTTTGCTGTCATAAACGCACAAATTTGCACAATAAAGCGTATTTGATGTCTCGCACTGATAGAAACAAACGTAAGAACTGCAAATTTTTACCTTTGTAATGTTGAAAATGGATAACTGCCGCATACCCATGCGCGTTCATTTCATGTTCTCGGAATGTCGCCCAGTTTGACAACCCGGGTACGAGCACAGTTTGCCCATTTCCGATAAAATAATCTGGAAAAAATTATAAATTTTATATAGTTTTTGCATCGCAATTCACAATATGAATGTTAATCTCGCGAACCCCAATTCAATTAACATTTAATACACGCATTATATATAACAACAAACTTTGTTCTTACCTGCTCGTTATAATATGGCATTTACTGCACTTTGTTTGGTTTTTCCGTTGCCTTCCAAACTTAAATTTCGTAAAAATCTCGACAAAAAATTGTTTACGCGTCAGATGAAATGACAGATGTTCTATTTCGCCGAGGTTTATATATTCCGCTCACTTCATTTCATCACCAACGCCACACTTCACACTTAGCTCCGAGCGACGAGAGCGCTCATCGTGGCTCTATTCGAACTAACATCGTTCTTCGCTTTTTCGGGTCGTGTTTGGGACGATTTCGCCATGAACGTTCGCACTCCTGGTCCTCCTGATCACTAGTCTCTCTGGTTGGTTCATAATTAACAAAATGGACGCTAGGTATCCTAGGTGTTATGAATTTTTGACCGAAAATCATTCAAATGCAGTTAACGATCGTTGCGGCGTGTTCTTATCGGATGTTCTATTGTTCAGAATTAGCCCATATCTCTGTGTGTTAAATGTGCTAACTTTAACTTCATTTACTCTTTAACCTAAAGGGTAAACAAAATTTGAAAAAAAGTGTGACAAAAACAAAAATATTGACCCTGAGTTGTCAACAAATATTTGAGCGTTCTGCGTACGTTTTTAGAACATTAATTTACGGCGTTTTCTCGATAAACAAGGGAAAATGCATGAGGGACAATTTCGTGTCACGGTCTCAGCATATCAATTGCAATATCAAAACCTTATTAATTAGAAAATCCGCGGATTTCGTCAAACCCAAACCCATCTGAAAATCTGAACCGTCTGATTGTCGGAGCTGCGCTTACGCAACGTGATTCGTGTGGCTTCATTGGCGGAGTAATAAGGAATACCGATTCTTTTCCTGGGGTTATATGGATCAGTATGGATTCGTATAACCCCAACTGGGCATAGTGATGAGGCAATATAGCCTATAATTAATTTTGTGAGCAATACTATGGAGCATCGACAATCTATTTATTTCATATAATAAGACCAATGAATGATTATTTGCCTATTGATAACTGAAAAATCACAGCTAGCGAAGTCACGGTGCGCTTACGACTGATTTCAGACCGGCCGAAACTAGTACAACTTACAGAACACTGCGAAACACAATCATCGATAATTGATGCAATGGAGTAAAAAGTAGAAACGCGTTCCTGTGTCTGTATTAAATTCCCGTAAAGATGAATAAGGACAATCTGTTAACGAAACAGATTATAATGCAAACCGATAATAGGCGCAATCAATAAATAAGAATAATTAATATTAATGACGTGCTATTTTCACGTGTGAATCGCATTCAACGGTGATTAACATTGTGAAGGGAGCCTTACGCTTGACCGAAATGATCAAACGGTTGCGCTGATTCGCCTTGGTACCCTGGGCAACGGCGAGTGTCTATCTAATGTAAACAAACTTATTTTTCCACGCGTTTGACACAGGAAAAATTAAGTTGTTTCTGGATCGTTTGAGACTAAAATCACAATGACGTCTTTAAATTTAAGACAACAGAAACTTGAGCAACAGGTAAGAGACCTTTGATTAATCAAATGGATTTTTATATAATGGTAAAATTAATTCTTTAAAACGGTTATACCGTCGATATTTGACTGCCCATATAATGTCCCGTTATTGGTACTAAACTAGTTTCGTATTTGCAGAGGCTATTAATGGCTCAGAAGATGAAACAGAAAAGACAGAGTGGAGCGGGTGGTATGATTCAGGCATCAAATGTTCCAGGTGCCCAATTCAAGAGTCACTCTACAAAGTGGATGAATCCAACGAGTAAAGAACTTCATGGTAACTTTTATTTAATTCTAGCAATCCAAATGTTTGCAAATGTTTTGGAGATTTGTTTGTTTTATCACTAGGGTACGATGGCCCGTTGCAATTTACTATGTCACCAAGCAATCCTAATATAGGACAGCCAAGAGAAAACAAGACTATGGAGACTGATATTTCAGGTAGCTTGTCTTCGATGATGTAGACGATGTATGAAAAACAATGGGCTCTTATATTTTAGTAAATTTTTACAATTTTCCATGATATAGAGATCAGTGGTGATGGAACATTTAACGAGGGAATAGAAGCGAGTGATTGCGCGGATGAAGAATCCTCCCCTTTAGACATTCGAACACAGTCCGAGGCACTCTCTTGTCGTTCTCCGCTCAGAATAGCACCATCGGATGGGCCTGAAACAGTTATAATAAACAGGGAAAATCACTCATCAGTAAGCAAGCATAAGAATTTCATAATAAATTATATATTGCCCGGATATTTTAATCATATCGTCAATATACGGTAATTTTTCAGAGTCCGGAATTGGAAGGCAATGTGGAGGGCAATGTTGAACAGTTCGTTTTGCAACCTGCAAATAAGAAAATGCATTACAAATGTCGAATAACGCGAGATCGAAAAGGCATGGATCGAGGTCTATATCCCACATACTTTTTGCATCTTGAAAGAGATTATGGCAAAAAGGTATTGGCAAAAAACATTGTGACTGACTCCGAGTGATGATTTTGCTTTAAGTTTTACCCACTTGTGAACTTTTCTCAACATACAAACGAGCCGAATATAAAGGGAAAAAATCTGATTCACATTAGGTCTTTCTGTTGGCTGGTCGAAAGCGAAAAAAGAGTACGACAAGTAATTATTTGATTTCAACCGACCCGACTGATCTTTCACGCGGTGCTGAATCCTTCATCGGAAAGTTACGATCGAATCTCTTAGGAACGCAATTCACCGTCTACGACAGTGGCTATTCATTGATGAAGGACGACAAACGAGAGGAGCGTTCGAATCCTCGGCAAGAATTGGCAGCAGTTGTTTACGATACGAACGTGCTTGGCTTTAAGGGACCAAGAAAAATGACTGTTATTATACCAGGGATGACCTCTGATCAAAAACGAACACAGATCTGCCCACGAGATGATGCAGAGACATTACTTGGTTAGTCGATCAATATGAATTTATTGGCGTATATACAATATTTTAAGAGCGCATGTAACACTCGTTTATCGTTGCAGAATGTTATAAAATGAAGAATATGGATAACCTCATAGAATTGCATAACAAAACACCTGTTTGGAATGACGATACTCAGTCCTATGTATTAAACTTTCATGGTCGAGTTACTCAAGCATCGGTAAAAAACTTTCAGGTGGTTCACGACAGTGACGGTGAGCTAGCATTATCATTAATTCGTTTCTTGCTTTACATTTAAAAGTATTCATTTTACACATGACTTTGTTGCATATTTCAGTTGATTATGTCGTTATGCAATTCGGGCGTGTTGCCGAGGACGTCTTTACAATGGATTATCGATTTCCGCTGTGTGCATTACAGGCATTTGCGATAGCTCTAAGCAGTTTTGACGGGAAGCTTGCATGCGAATAGGCGAATCTCCTAACTTGGGACAGTCCCAAATTCAGAGTATCTTAAGGAATTGTAGTAGCGTTTTTTCACGATCGAGCTCGATGTTGGACAATCAAATCGTGTGAGCAAGATCTATGCTGCACGATCGAGCTTATCTCACGTAATACATGACTCGATTCTCGTTGCGCATAGAACGGGCGTGTACATTCGTATAAAGCATACCTGTGTTCACTCTCGATAAGTAATAAGAATAACATATCCTTTCCACCGTGTTGTTCGAAGAGACTATCAGTAATCGGTACAAATAAGACGTAAGATAAATTTTGTCGCGGCATACGACATGTTGAGTTTTTATACCTCGGTGGATCTTTTCTGAAACCACCTCTGCTCTCTCAATATTATTGAACAAATTTATATGAAACGTCAGTCTTATTCATGCCCAATGTTTACAAACATTGTCCTTGTACCACTCGTCGTAAAATACGCTCTCATTTCGTATATCGGCCACCATATTTTACACACCTAGATGCACAATGAAGTGAGAATATGAGGGAGATGTCCGACGTTATTAGCTTGTGAGAAGTGGTCCTTGCGAAAATATATTACGTGTGAGCTCTCGATATTAGAAGCCCTTTGAATTTGTACAAGGTCCGGGTATCGACGAAGAGCTTACATAGATTCAAGACTTATACACCGTTACGAATTCGAAGTGTGCCTTCGTAGAACTCTACTTGTTGTCGAAATAACTGGTCGTTGTCGCATAGCGTTCTGATAACACTCTTGTTGATATTTATAAAGAATCATATACGTATTCAAAATTCGATGGCCACTGAGGCATTATTAACATATACGCCTGTTCGACTCGTTGCCCGCTCTAACAACAACAAATCTGAATCTCCATTCATTATATTACATTTCTATTTTTTATTACGCTCATTTTTATAGGCACTTGTACATTTTTCGATGTTTCCAATTACATGTGATCTCTATTTTTGTTTACACTTGCATACAGAATCTTGAGAACTATTACATGTACGATCGTCATCAGCCCCGATGGGCCGCATTATTTCCGAATATCTGCTTTAGACAAGAAATATGTGTTCAATTTAATCCGGGCAAACCGACTATTACAGCTAATAAATGCCTACAGTATTAATGCCGAGAGGAATGAACATTTGTACTCGAAGTAACGTTCTAATTACAATATTATTTTAAGAATTAAACGTAACGCCATTATAACATTTTTCTTCATTGTATATGATATACGTACGACGAGGCCGGAGCTCGGTGTACCCAGAAGTACAATCATATTTCCGTACATAAGACACAATGATCTGGAATCGAGATTGAATCCCCATAAACGTGGTTGATTGAAAATCTAGCTCTTCACTGCTGGTTTACAGAACGTGTCGCGGCGTTTGAGGAACTCACTACGGTTCAACGTGTAAACTTTCTGATTAATTCCGGCGGGAAGTTGTTCGTGAATAGAAGACTCGTAAGTTTCACGCATCACTGTTTATTAATTAGTAGTAAATATAATTTTATTAATCATAGGAGAAATAATCACCGAGGCGTTAGTAATATACAGAATCAGGGTTCATCGTCAGCTCTGATATGCTTGATCCCGCAAACTTTTAAGACCATTTAAGAAGCTGATGACCATGCGAGTAAACTTAGAGTCTATTTTGCGCCGCAATACTTTTACGCCGAAACTTTTTATGTATGTGTATATTTCCGATTTTTTGACAAATATTTTTTAAGCATTGAATTTCGAAATTCTTATTATTTTTATAATATGGAAAAAACGTAATAATCTACTACTCGACTTCAGTAACATATATATCTTCAGCCATACCGTCGTAATTTTGAAAACTATTATCTATCACACGCCCCCTGCGAATTGGCCCGATTTTTCCAGACTTTATTCCTGAATTAATTGCTTATTATTCCGGTGAGCTTTCCAATTTAAGGTGCACCATTGATCACAAAAAATCAATGAATGCAACCATCAGTTCTTTTACGCGTGTCTTCGCTCGGTCGGAGTACTATAAACAAAAATCGATACATGCGAGGACTGGCACATTTTGTCGTCTACATGTGTCAAATGCACTAACTTCAATAATTAATATCTCGGAAACTATGCGGTAAATCTCGTGAAAACGCCGCTTATGCAAACAAAAACTTTTATCTTGGAATCGCTCCAATCACTGAACCTCCTTAACTTCCGGTTTTTGCGGACGATGGCTTTTTAATATAGCAAATCATCAGCAAAGTATAGAGTGTGTCTAGTCAATAATTCCATAAATTAAAAATCGTATGCTGTTTTTAAAGTGTATGTGTGTAAGAGTGTTTGAGAGTGGATCGATTATTCGTGTATAAGATATAATATATATAATTAATAATTTTATTTCTATTCCAAGTCGATTCATTTTCACGAGTTCGATGAGCTCCGGTTCTATCAAATCGCGGTATCGGTGTTAAAATAGTATTTAGAAATTGGTTTGATGGTTTAAAAGTATAATTTATTATCAATTTGTTCTAAAACACAAATAGTATAATCGAACGGTTATCAATTGCTATAAATATAGTATAAGTATACAAACTGCGTGTTATGTATAATAGTAATAGTTATAATTATAAAACAAATATACCTGCATATAAAGTGATAACGCAGTCAAGGCACTTCGGGTTGTAACAGCCGGTTTAAGATGACGATACATATGATTTAATTATGTGAATACGATACTAAACTCGTCCCATTATTTACACATTGTAAGAAAAGACTTACTGCAACTTGCATTTAATTCTCCATTCATTACTGCGTCATATTGTACTTGAGTCCCTATTCAATGTGGAGGTGCTGGAGGATGGACAAATGATCAAATTTTAACAATGAAGGAGCATAAGCACATAAACTTGCAGTTACACGACGGTTCGAAGAAGAGATGGGACAGGACGTCGAAGATGATTGTTTGAACCTCGATAGGTTGATTTTTTGTGAGAACCTCAAGGGGATACAAAGAGTATTGAGTACTGGAGTAATCCGGGCAGTAAGGGGCAAGACCTGAAGGAAAAACGATTTAACGAGATTAAGATGTGGGAATGTGAGCAAAAGGGGCAAGAAGAGTTATTAACATACCACGGAGCTACCACGGTTTTTCGGGAAAGATGAAGAAAGCGTGGAGTTTTTCTGAGAATGTAAGAAAGTCGAGAGAAGAATCAAGGAAGAATGAAAGTCGGAAGAATGATGGGTGGAAATAAGGTAGTTGGGCCAGAGGAGGCGTAGGAATGGATAGTCGAGATTCTAAGGGGAGTATTAGGAGGATCGCATGAGTATGTCAAGACGTTCAAGAGAGAGAGAGAGAGAATGAGGTGATAGCGGTGGCGATGAGGGAAGATGAGGAACGGTAAAGGTTGCAGAGGGGCGGTGCGAGACTGGACAATAGGGACTGCTGTGATACGGCTAGTAAAGAATCGTGAAATACTTGAGCATACACGTAACTGGGAAAATAAGCAACAGGAGTAAGTCAAGACAAGAAAGAGAGTTAGTGTATGCCTAAAGCCTTTGTATTAATATAAATATATAAACCTATAAAATATAATGAGCACGGATAAAAAATAGCATAATGAAGTGGGGAGATTGCAATAGGCGCAGATGTGTAAATGCAACGAGCATGATGATGGGACGAGGGCCGTGTTTGTGACATAGAGCGTTGTACTTGGTAACAATAAATATATATATACTGAAGCGCCTTTTGAAAATTCAGCATACGGTAACATGGAGTTGTACACATTCGATTTATGTGATGCAATGATGGGGATGAGCATGGTCGGCAATATTTATCATTTCATTTTTAATGTTATGTAAATTTGCCAAGACCAGTGCAGATTCACGTGTACTGAAGAAAATAACTTAGAGTAGTCCATCGTTGGATACAACTTTTTTTCCTGGTACTGTGGTCAAATCGAAAGAAACATTAAACAGTACTTTGAATACAATGACATTTGACAAAGAAACCATTTCGAGAAAATGCAACATTGCTAAATATCTCGAATATTGAACCATAAATCTCCATGCTCAATGTGCATAAATTCAACGCGACTTTCGAGAAGACATCTTCACCTTCGTCACCGACGAAATCGTCTACTGACTTTGCACTGAACTGTTCTGGAATCTGAACCATTGAACGGTGTACTAATGATGATGAGCGAATGTAGTAATGACGAGCTTAATATGTCATCGATTAAACAGGTTACTTGGGATATACAATAAATTTGGAGGTGGTGGTGGAATTAATCCTCTGTTACTTGCATATTTATGCACTGTGAGCTGTAGCAAAAACTAATTTTATGATTGCATCGAACATGTGATATGAGCATTCCGTATTCAAATAGCCATTTTAAATGCACCTTGGGGACACAATATCAATTTCGTATCGGTTTGTACAATGCCTAAACTTTGGATAATCTGTCGATTATAAATGTGTCAATTACATTCGTTTATAAAATCCTTCAATTTAAACAACAAACAAATAGTATCCAAAACTTTTGAATGTAATTTGACGCGACGAAACTTAATCAGTTCGGTACAATTGAAATTCTAATGAATAGCAAAAAGGAATTCATTATTAGTCTAGGCAAATATTGACATGCCGAGGAGACGAGGCATTTTATTAATTACAATTTACAAATGGACAACAATTTTTCCAGCGAAATTTGTAATACTGAATTATGACAAATTTTTACAAATGATATAAAAAATACGCAAAAATAAGCACTTTTGTCTCTGGCAGTGAAAGTAACTATCGACTTTTGCCCTTAACATTATATGTACAATATCCCTTGGGTAAAAAAGGTAAACCAAAAAAAGAAAAAGAACTGTATAATAGCTCTGTATAATAAGTATCATTTTTTTTTATCACCTTGATGAATCTTTGTTTTTGGCCGGACGAACGTTGGGGCAGATATCAGTGACCTAGGTCTTGGTATACCGCTAACTAGTCTATTCGTCAAAGTCCAATTAGACGGCGGCCTTATTCCCGTTTTGTATTGACTAGTGTTCCTCGTTTGATTCACGACCGCCTTTAAAAAGATAAAACATATTCAAGTACGCGTCCGCGCGCTTTATTCTTTTTTATGTATTAAGATGTTTAAACTTAATAGTTGTAGATGTACATGCCTGTTATATCTTTCTCGGAGTGACGATTTTATTTTGTGTGATATTTATACCCTTTATACGATCTTTAAAAGACTTGATATAATGTTGACTTACATTTTGAAACGACTGAGGGGCACTCGACAACGGTGTGCTGGTTTCCAGAGTCGGATCTATATTTCCTGGTGAACTACCTTGACTTCCGTACGCTTCTGGGTCATTTTTCAGAATCGGTGAAGGTAAATCATTCGTTAATGCAACCCAATTGTTCTTGAGCACACCTCGATACGATTTAGGTGTCGATTCTTGTCTCGTCATACCTGTATGCAAATTGCACGTTATAATTCATCAGTTACACAATTTATGGCAATCGCGTCAATTTTAAACGTACCTTCTTCTCGCATATGAATGGCTCTTTGAATCTCATCGATATTCATGGTTCTCATGCCGTATGAAGTATTACTGCCGTCCGAGCGAACACTGAGTCCATCGTCGAAATCCGGTCCACTGTGAGTGCTCAAAGTGCTAGCTATGCTCTCGGTTGATTGACTACTTCCCATAACCTGTAGCTCCGTAGAGTTTCTTTTTATATCAAGACGCTGCTCGGAACCACTTTTGGTTTTTTCCAAGGCATGCCACCGTTTTTTCGTTAATGAACTTTCAACGTTTCGCACCGTGTTAGGGCGTACACCTTTATTAAAGCCAAAGGTTGATATGCCCGTGCGCAATATTGTATCACCGAATTTTAGACTATTCGAACCAAGATTGGGATTTGATTTTTGCAGTGATTGAGGAAGCCGTGACAGTGTATTGGGTGTTTTCAATTTGCGCTGTACTTTTGGTGGTGGCTTCCGGAACGTCGTGTCCAGACTCTCGAGTGGTACACCTCGCCCCACCGGATCAACGTTCTTCGTGACATTGCTGAAAACTTTCGACGATGGAAATTCTTTTGGCACATTCTCACTCAACGATTTTGTAGGTGACAATGCAGGCATCGTGTCGAAAGTAGCATTTATCCAGAGTCTTTCATCTAGGTCAATCCTCTCGGTCGATTTATCAAAAACTTTTTCGCAGGGAGCTGTATTTGTTTCGTTAATGCCGCACTCGTTTACCATTATTAGTACACCGTTCGATGGCTCAGATTTCGTAAGTGTAAAGTCAGTGGACGATTTTGTCGGTGACGAAGGCGACGATGTCTTCTCGAAAGTCGTGTCGAGTTTATGCACATTGAACGTGGAGTTTTGTGGTCCCGTATCCAGGAGATTTCGTAAGGTTGCATTTTCCGAAATGGTTTCTCTGCCAACTGTCATTGTATTGAAAGATTCGTTTAATGTTTCTTTTGATTTTATCACAGTACCAGCAAGAAAAGTCGTATCCAACAATGGGCTACAATAAGTTCTGTTCTCCAATACAGGGGAATCAGCACTGGTTTTGGCAAATGTATCATTAAAATTGAAATCGTAAATATTGTCGGCGATGCTCATCCCCATCATTGATTCTGTCAATCTTTGTGAATCTTCAATTCCAGCTTGTCTTGATACTTCTAATCTTTCTTCAATTCCTTTCGATAGATCATCAGTTGTCACTGACATGATGGACGAATAAAATACTGAAGGTTGTGATATCTCCATTATATCTTCATTGAATTCCGTTCTAGCAAGATCTACAAATGTATCGATTTCGTTTGACTGAGATATGTGGCAAATAGGTTCCAAGCTCTCGTGACCGGATGTAAATGGGCTTTGCAGCAAACAGAGATTGCTCATTCCAGGTGTTGATAATCGTAGCATCGATGGTACATGGTCTTGCTGATTTGCAGCAATCTCTGTAGCATCATGGGGTGTTTCCTTAAAGTATGAGAAAAGGTATTTTACTTTCACCACCGTTACAGTGTATATCAATGTTCTAATAAAAAGTGCAACTTGAATGTTTCTTGATTTATTTCAAGGAGGAACCACCTTTGTGCCAATATTCTCCAAGATCCAAGGATTCCATACATTGCAAGAGCGAAACACATTTCTCTCTCCAATGGACTCGAAGCTTAAGCGCCCAGATCGTTTCTTTGGTCTTGTGAATGTCCTTATATCTATCAATCTTTTGTCATCTACAAAACAATACAAACATTAGATATTACCCTTAAGAATCATTCGAGTTAATTATTACCCTGCGAGTTATTGCATTCTTGTTCTTTGTTCTTCATTGGCCAAGTCCGTGAATCCCAAATACTGCCATCTGCAATGTTTTGGCTTGGCTGTAGTAGCCTATAATAATAAAAATTGGGAAGGAAAAGGAAGCAAGGAGTGAAATATGTTGAGAATAAAATAGACATAACATAAAACCTTAACTGACAATAATACTAACCATGTATCAGGATCGCTAAAATCCATCGCCCATACATCTATAATATCATCGTTGAGATTGGAGCCTTCCTGTTGCACTGACTCCTTTGCATCCGACATACTTGCCATCGTGTTTCCTGATAAAGGATACACACATCTGCAACGACTGTTTACCGTTGAACGATCTTTATTACTTTCCTGTGAACAAGGATGCATATTAATGTAGATGATGCTCAAGACGAATATCATCACGAAGTAACTGATGTTGTGGAAACAAAACTACAGATTCGTGCGATCGAAAATAAAATAAATTCCAAAAATAAACACGTATGATGAAAAGCGCAGATTTTTTTACTTACCACCGTCCACGAAGACAAACACTCAGTCGGCATATTCGGTATATTGCTTACAATCAGAGAACATAGATGTACATGTAACAACAGGGCCCGTGTTAACTTTTGGCAAGGAAAATGTAGTTCCACTTATGGGCTGTAGAGCGCGCGGCAACATATCGGTGTGCCACACCACTCGACGCATCAGCTGACCGCCACTCTCTTGGTATTTCCCTTGCCCCTATGCGTGCCAACCGATAACTGTATCCTACTCGCTCTTATACCAGTGTCACGCTCGAAAGCGCAGGGGGGATTACATGCTAGCAGTTCATATAAAAAAAGCATATATCTAACGGAACATTTTCTCTTTTAAGGTTGTTCCATATACATCTATGTTCTCTGGTATAACTTCTGCGCAAAACCATCAACCGTGGTGATTTTAAATGGCTGATTGCGATTTGTCGTACATTTTGTCTGACTAACGGCAGCTTATAATATTGATGAGTAATATTGCTACGCTTTGTTCAAATTATTTAGCATGCTGGATTCATGTGCAGCAGGACGGGGGATCGAGACCGCGAGACAATTTTTTTTCGCAATATTACTCATAAACTAAGTGCTAATGTAAAAAGATTACTCTTTTTGCTCCTGAATTTAAATAATTTTTAAAAAAATTGTATTTCGATTATAATAATGATTTAGAGAAAACAAAACCGAATCCAACTGAATGAATTGAACGAATTCAATTGTCGTTGTGATTCGAATGGAACTGATGATTCGACGAGTGAATTCAGGCATTGCTCGTCGATTAGTAGTAATAGTAGTAAAACCAGTAGATAGGGCCACTAGGTCCCCTAGTAGGCACTTAGATCCAGTGGATCCTCTGGGCTATTCCACACTTTGTTCGCCGAATTGCTCATTGTATCAGCCCAGCCTTTTCTGTCAGGCTACACATCGGAGCAATTTTGAAGTTGTTTTGTTCTCTGGGTTCTAGGAACATTTTTCCCCAGAGCCGGTATATGAGGATTGCGAGGGCATGGCATTTGCACAAAATGTGTGCGCTGCTCTCTTTCTGCTCGCCACAGAGTCGGCATTCCCTTATCTCTGAGAGGCCCATTGTGTGAAGATGGGTCCTAAGGGCGATATGACCCGTGATGAGTCCGATTTCCAGGCGTACTCTGGCTCTGCTTAAGCCTAGTAGTTCCCGGGTCTTCCCCTGTGAAAGGTTGTTCATACAGAGCCTGACATGTCTGCAGCCCTCCCTCGTATTTCAGAGGTGGTTGTGCTGCTGTACTAGCCTGCTCTGTATTAGGCGTTTGAATACAGCAAATGGCACACTAACGATTTGGCTGTCAGGTTCTATTTCGGTCCCTTTCTTCGCCAGCTCGTCGGCGATCTCATTACCTCGCAATCCCCGGTGTTCGGGGATCCAATTTAGTGTAATTTTGTTTTTCTAGCTCACCGCCTCCAGTCGTAGCATGCATTCCCATACTAACGCGGAGTCGGCGTAAGGTTTGGCAACAGCCTTGATGGCCGCTATACTTTTGGAGTATACTAGAATGTGTTTGCCCACCGTTTCATTGACTAGGCATTGTCTCATACACTCGTGAATAGCCATCACTTCGGTTTGAAAAACCGTGGCTGGTTTTCCCATGGGGAGGCTAATCCTAGTATCGGACCCGGGATTGAAAACTCCGGCTCCAAATCTGTCGTGAGCCCCTCATCCATCCATGTACCAAATATCGACTCCAGGAGAGGTCAGAATTTTTATATTCTTCCACTCATCTCTGGATCGTATTTGTGTTTTAAAGGGCTTGTTTACCTGGAATTTGCTCGGTACCTTATCCTGCTGTAATGTAAATGGGTGTTTCTGGTCGAGCCCGAGGTCAGTGTGTTCCAATCCCGTGCTTTTCAATTCACCCAAAAATTGTAGTCTGTACGCCGTTGGCTTGCCCCATTATGCTGATGTTCAGTGGGAGGAAGACGAAGGCCACCTTCAGCGCAGCCATGGGAGTCGTCCTCGTGGCACTGACCCCTGCCCTTAGGTAGTTACCTTGTAGGCTGGTAAGCCGTTTCTCATAGGCGACTCCTCCCACCGCTAACCACCAGACCACCGTGACGTACATAATTCTGAGGAGTAAGATCGCACTCCCCAGGGTTTCCTCCCCAGATCGAGCCATAAGGCAATTCTGGTTTTTATCCTCCAGGTCTTGCTCATGGCTCTTCTACAAGCCCAACGGCTGATGTAGAATTTATTACACTTTTCCGTTAAGTGGTGGTCCCAGTTGGGCTTGGGATCAAGATAGACTCCCAAAAACTCAACGGTCGTTGAAAAAGTCAACGTACCTTCCCCCATTCTTAGGGGTTCTATGGCGGTTGGCTTCTATTTCCTACTAAAGGTCATGGCCTGGGTCTTTCGGGGGTAACCTTCATACCTCTGCTCACACACCATTCACAGGTGGCCTGAAGGGCGTTCTCCGTCAGTTCCTTCAGTTCTGTCAAGAAGTTGCTTCTGACCATTATGGCTACATCGTCAGCGTAGCCAAAGACGTTAATTCCTAGTCTATCAAGTTGAACTAGCAGTTCGTCGACAACCAGACACCACGGCAGTGGAGAGAGAACTCCCCCCTGCGGGCAGCTCCTGGCCGGCATCCTCCTGAGAGTTAACCCGTTGTGACTTACAGTCAGCGACCTGCCTATCAGCATGCTTCGTGTCCAGTCCAGTAGTGACATGGGCGCTCCGTGCAGTAACATTGCTTCTTCTATGACCTCATATAAGGTGCTGTCGACGGCCCCCTCAATATCGAGAAATACCCCCAAGGCATAGCCTTTGGCTGCCAACTGGCTCTCAATCTTGCTCACGAGGTGGTGTAAGGCAGTGTCTGTGGATCTACCCTCCCTGTAGGCATATTGAGAGTTGCTGAGAGAATACTCTATGAGAGGTCCGTGTTTCATGAACCTATCAGCCAGTCTCTCCAGTGTTTTTAATATAAAGGAGGTCAGGCTGATGGGTCGAAAGTCCTTGGCCAGCATGTGGCCGTTTCTGCCCGGCTTCGGGATAAACACAACTGTGGTCCCTCGCCAGACGTCAGGAACATACCTATATGCAATACTTGCACTTAGGAATTTTGTAAGGGGGCCCAGGATGTGAAACAGCCCTTGCTGCAGAAGAGTTGGGAAGATTCCCTCTGGTCCGGCCGATTTATGGGGTTGGAATGTCTGAATGGCCCATTCCACTCCCTGAGGTGAGACACTCTTCGCTGCCAGCTCCCAGCCTCGCGGTATATGTCTGGTCCATGTATGCGGTCGCGGTATGCGGTCGCGCGCTTTCTTCGCTGACGCGGAATCCCAGGAAGTGTGTTTCCATGAGGTGACAGAGAGTTTCCCCGGTGTTTTCCGTATAAGTTCCGTCTGGTCTTTTCAGGCATCCCAGTTGGGGTTGATTGTCCTGGCATAGAATCTTGCTGAGTCTGGATGCTTCAGAGGTGCTCTCCACTCTTTCGCAAAAACAATGCCAGCTTTTCCGTTCTGTGGATGTTATTTCGTTGTTATAGTAACGCTGAAGTTCCCTGAAGATTTTTCCAGTGTTCAGGCAGACGGATTTTTTTAACCTTATTAAATGCTTTTCTCACTCTGGTCCTGGTTTCCGCCAGTTCTTTGTTCCACCAGGATGCTTTGTTTCGATTGCTGATGGGATTCAGGGGGCAGTTGGCCTCGTAAGCGTCGACCACCACGTTATGTTGTAGGGTCATCAGGATCTGCCGGTGATCAGAACCTGATGGCTCCTGAGAGACCCTCCAGGTTTCCACGACATCGGTCAAACCCTGAGTACAAAGGGTGTGATCAATCACCTCTTGCTTTCTGGAATCCATGAAAGTAAATTCACAGCCCCTGTTCAGAATGATTAGCCCAGTTTCCATGGCAAAATTGTGCACGCTTACTCCCCTAACAATGGTATTTGAGCTTCCCCGAGCCAATATGGTGGAAGTTCGCGTCACACCCAATTAGGAGTTCCAGGTCCTTACTTTCCGCATATTCAACTACGGTTTGTACATATTTCTCGGGGGGGGGGGGGCACCCTTTTCCTTTTCCCTCCCTACCACATTTATCGAGGCTCGGATCAGTCCACAAAATGGCCTGAAGCCGCTCCTCTTCACTGCCTCCAGTGACTTGTCTCCAATGAGGCAGGCGAAGTGGGCGCACGTTGCGTCCCTGCTTTCACTGCGCTTGGTGATAATCCAGTCACTGGTGTGCATCTCCTCATTTTGCCTTCCGAGTAGCTGAAAGGCCTTAGGTAGCTCATCGAGCGGCAGCACACGCAGAGGTTTCCTGTCCAACCTCCACGCCGCGGAGAGTTCCTTCAGCCAATCCCCGGTTGGCTCGTTGGCGCACGCAGTATCCCGTCCTTCCCCCAGAAGCTAGTGAAGATGGGGTCTTTTGTACACTGGGAAAGTTCCAGAATACGCCCTCTAATCAGTTTCCTGATCTTTTCCACCTCCCCCGGCCCCAGGCGATCGTCCAGACACCCTTCCGTCACTATCGCCACCTTAATGAGGCCTTTAGTTGCCTGGGCATAGGAGCCCTGGTCGTTAGTTAGTCCTGGGATTTTTGCCCAGTTGATTTGTGGAGGGGCTCGGTGCGTCATGCTCTGGCCTTGGACGTTTGGCCTTTCCAGCCACAGCATCTCCCCCCGAGTCCTTCTCGGTGGTTGACTTCGTAGGCCTCGGTGTGCCCTCTGCCTTCTCAGCCAAGCGTTGTTTGTTGAACCGGCGTCTGGCAACGCCACTCCAACGTTTCCGGGTTGTCTTTCCTTCATTATTAGGACTCGTCCCCGTCTGTGCTGGTACCTCCGGTCGCTCACTGACAGGGTCCCCTGTTCCCAGGAGGAGCCACTCCATGACTTGGTCTAATATGTGTTTTTCTGGTTTCATTTTGTTCCCACGGGTACCACGGTGATGCGGTATCACCTGGACAGAGCCGTGATTGTCCGGGGCTTGGCGATATTACACTCGGAAGTCGGCTGGTATCCGAGGGCACCGTTGCAGACGCAAGTCCTTTTGCGCCACGCAGCCCTGGGCACGGTAGCTTCAACACCGTGGCTTGGGGGGTTCTCTTAGTACAGCCGCACTCAGCCGAGCCCGTACACGATTCGCCTTGAGGGGGTCCCACCCCGGGCTCCGCCGGATGCTGTCTTAAGCCCTACCACCATGTCAAAGTGGAACCCGTTTGAGGGGTGCTTGTCTATTAAGTAGGTGATATAAATGTCCTTGTCGTTGCCGTAAAGAGGTATTAAAATTTTAAAGTGATTTGAAAAATCCAAAAGTATTGCACTGTGTATAATCTGTACAGGAAATAAATTGTTCCCAAAATTCAACAGATTATTGAAAAAGCTTCAACGATATACAGGGTGGTCCACGCAACGTGTGCACCTCTTTTACGACCAAAATATGTGTTGTACGGAAAAAATGTTATATACAAAAGTTACATGGTTGATAAGGTTACATTATGTGGCGCATTTATTTTTCTTCTAGGTACCGGCGCTTCAGAGATTTCAAGGTCAACTTTGTTTTTTTTTAAAGGGAATGCTATATTTTTTATAGCGTAATATGGTAGAGTATTGAATTATGAGTAAAAAAGTATATACCTTTTGCTAACCCTAAAGTTAATAGCTAACGACTAATTTTACTTTGTTACTTTGAGTACAGTAAGTGACTCGTGGATTATCGCAATTAAAGTAAGTATTCGAATTGATGTCCATTAGCATCAATACAGTAATATAATCCATTAACTAATGAAGAAACTGCATTCTGAATCATATCCGGACTGATTGTGCGTATCATGCATGCTAAACGAATATGATGTTTCATATCTGCCGGTGTTATTGGTATTTGGCGATACACTCTGTCTTTTAATGTGCCCCACAGAAGAAAGTCTAGAGGACTAAAGTCTGGTGAACGTGGAGGCCACAAAAATCGTCCACCACGACCAATTTATCGACTGGGAGAATTTATATCTAGTTGTTCCCTTACAATACGTGCGTAATGTGCTGAACAACCATCATGCTGATACCACATGCGTGTCCGGATATTCAATTGCGCGTTCTTTAATAAAGATGGTAAATCGTTATTTACGAAGTTCGCGTATTTCTGCCGTGTTAATCGATTATCAATACGATTTGTAAACGTTGCTTCATCAGTAAAGCGCACACTTTGTAGAAAATAATTATCCTGAATTATTTGATGTAGAAACCACTGACAGAACCAAACGCGGTTTTCAAAATCCGTTCCATAGAGTTTCTGATGAAGTGCAAAGTGATAGGGCTGATATTTATTTTTATGCAGAATTCGTAGAATACTGCTTTTGGTCATTCCAGAACCTCGTGAAATCTGCCGCGTATTAATATGAGGATTTTCTATTACGGCTGCTGAGACCGCAATAGCATTCTCTTCAGAAGTGGGAGTTTTTCTCACGGTACGTGAGAAAAACTCCCACTTCTTCTGGTTATTACCATTAAAACGTCAATTTTCTCGAAGCGATTTACACATTCTCTCAAATATGGTTCTAGATGGTTAAATCCCTTCAGGATATCTTTTGGCAAACATAGCTTCAGCTCTTATTGTATTTCGATGACACCCTTCGTACACTAAAAGCATATCAACTTTGTCACTATTACAACAATTCATTTTCACTTTTATTTTTTTGACAATCACGCACAATCACCGAAGGAAGCTTTGATACTGGAATACAAACATTGACGAGATTGTGAACCATGATAAGAGCTTGTGATGCGGTAAATGTGTTCATATTGATAAACACTGTCACGTAAACATCGCTATCCTTCACACATTTATAATAGATTTGAATCTCCAACTTGATATTACGCAAAGGAAATTTTAAAGTAAGAAAGTAAAATTATTCGTTAACTATTAGCTTTAGGACTAATAAAGATACTTTACTATACTTTTTACTCAGAATTCGATACTCTATCATATTACGCTATAAAAAATACCGCATTACCTTTAAAAAAACAACGTTGACCTGAAAATCTCCGAAGCGCCTCCACCTAGAAGAAAAAGAAATACGCCACATGATGTAGCCTTATAAACCATGTAACTTTTGTAAATAACATTTTTCTGTACAACACATATTTTGGTCGTAAAAGAGGTGCACACGTTGCGTGGACCACCCTGTATACAAATGTAAGTAAAATAAATAACACATGAATTTAGGCGGGGAGTGGGTGACTTCAACACTTGTCGGCACCAGGGAGACTAGAGTAAAGGAGTGCAAACGCTTATGGCGAAATCGTCCCAAACATGACCGAAAAAGCGAGGAAAGACGTTATTTCGAATTGAGCCATGATGAGCGCTCTCGTCGCTGAGAGCTAACTGTGAAGTGTGGCGTTGGTGATGAAATGAAGTCAGCGGGATATAAACCCCGGCGAAATATGACATCTGTCATTTCATCGGGCGCATAACCAACTTTTTATCGAGTGTTTTAATCGGCCAAAATGGCAGATCAACGATTAAAAATCACCGCGCCTGTCACCGCGCTTCGCGGTCCCCAGCAGAAGGGCGCCGCCAAGCGGTGGCAGTTAGCGAATGTTTCCTCGCTTTTTCCGACCATTTTTCTAACATTGTGTTTACACTTCTTTACTCTAGTCTTCTTGGTCGGTTGGGCAAAATTCAGAGCGCCAATGCCCGAAAAAGAAATGACTGCGGAAAAATACAAGTAATCTAATTGACTGCTCTCAATTTTGCAAACCCAAATGTAACGCCCTAATCTATACTATATCTATGGCTAGGGTGGGGTTGGGCGACTTCAACGCTTCTCGGCTCGCTCTGATTGGACCGATTTAAAACATTTATGTCTCGTAAAGTATTAACAATAATCCTTAATGTTTATTTGCAACTTTTGTTTGCGCTGGCCTCGTCTACCTCAGAATTCGCCGTGCGATTCACCCTGTATATGCATAGAGCCTCAAATTATTTTTATATGCATATACAACCTCATCCTTTGTACTACAATAACTAGGACTATTCTCGAAAATTGTTTAAAAATCCAACTACAAAATTCATAATTATGTAATTATGAATTTTGTAGTTAGATTTTGTTATCATGGACGAATTTCAAGCTCAACAACATAAAAAATCTTGATCAAGCAATTTTACGAAAACAGAAAAATATGATCTGTGCACCATTGTCGCTGAGTTCAAAGATGTAATCGAATCAAAAATTCCCACCGGTGTCGGCCCAAAGCCAATAATGAAAAATAAGTATTTGTAGGTTACGTATGAATTAAAAGTCCTTAAATTATGCCCGTCCTCTACTTTGTAATAGTGGGTCTTAAGCGGGATTTAAGTGTCATTTTTCGGTCGGTGCAAATCATTTAACGTCTTAAGTTTCACTTACGGCTTAAGTCCAAATGGTGCAATCGGGCCTTAGTGCCCGCCTTACATTTCGCCACAACGCAGTTCTTCGTCATGACTTGAAATAGATGCATGGGTCAGATGCATCGCGTAATGTTCGCCGTTTTCTTAACATTCGACTGTCACGATTTCCCATAAACATCACAATCACTAAATTCTCCATTCTACAAATTAACGGGTATCCCTAACTTTTATTCTTCGACCAACAAACATGGAGTGATGTTTGTTTTTCGACTTTTTCGATGGGACTTCCACGCAAATGCAGGCAAATCACGCTCACATGCATGCGCACGGCGGTTCTCGACACAGAAGTTCGTGTCGAGTAAACTCACGCGGATAATCTCGTCTTTACACCTACAAGAAAACGGTCTCCGGTGTATTTCGCCGATTTTGATGAAATTTGGCATGGTCATAGAACGGACAAAAATAGGCGACGCCTATTTTTTTATACGTGCCAAGATTGATTTTGAAGGGGTGAAACGCACCCTCGAAAATAGGGGTATTTTTCGTTTTTCGCCGATAACTTTTGAACAATAGGAGATATAAAAAAACTTCAAATTGCAACAATATTTATTTTTTCGCTTAATATACACTGGATATGAGAATGGTGCAGATAACAACAAATTTCATATTGTTTACTGCAAATATGCAATTTTTTCATACGTATCTCAGACAGTTCTTAACCGATTGGGATGCAAATTTGCATACGGGTAGAGGCAGGACCGGCGAAACAGATTTAGCCCGGGTGGGGAGTACAAAGTGGCGGAGCGAGAGGGGAGGGGGGGGGGGTAATTTTTATTTCGAGTAAATTTTAAACTCGTAATTTCCACTTACTTTCCGGGTAGTGCGAATACAGTGCTTCGTTTCGAATTTTTCGTTATAAATTCGTCCAACAGCTCTTCATCGTCAAGTTCCTCGGCCTTTTCTGAATAAATTTGTAGCATCGCAATATCGTTCAACCGACTTTGGGACATCG
>JAPYZT010003034.1:0-13580 GCA_030522965.1 Tryphoninae sp. A BG-2022a
CCCCCCGCGCCCACGACCGACCGACACTCGGCGGCCGAGGAGTGGGGGAAAGGAGTGGGGATGAGAGTGGGGAGAGGAGTGGGGGTGGCCATAGTGCGCCCCATACTTCTTACATTGATTCGAAATATCTCTGGTTGTTCATCGCACGCTGAAGAACTCTCGGCGGAAGGGCTAATCGTAGCTTTACCACGCTTTACAGTAAAATCTATCGTATGCAAAAAGTCTCGACCGATCAACAATTTGTGTCGCAATAAATCGTCAGAGATCACTCGAATGAGAATAGGATAAGAATTACCATCGACTGTCAATGTCGCCTGAAACTCACCCAACGTCGCGTTTTTGTCTTTACCCACACCTGGAAATGAAATCGATCTACTTTGGAAACGTGGAGAGCCTAGCTTCACGTATTCGTCCGCTCGCATTATCGTTAGATCGCTACTGTTGTCAAGTAAAGCTTCGATCGGAACACCGTCTATCAAAACTTCTATATCGTACTCGCCCAGTTTCGCCCGAGTTACCGCGCAGCTATTTTTCGTCGCGTCTTTTCCCTTATCACATTTCGAAGCAATATGCCCGTACGCGCCGCATGCAAAACATTTGGTTCCTTTATCTTTCGTCGGACAATTCGCACTGATATGATCGCGTTGACCGCAATTATAACAATTTCTCTTAACCTGATCTTTCGTATCGCTCGACGCGCTTTTCCCGCTCGTTGTGCTTTTTCCGACCGTCTCAATTTTACCGCTCGCGCTCGCCGATTTGTCGGGTTTACGCTTACCAACACTAGTGTTCTCGTCATGTTTCGCATTAGGATTCGTCGTACAATTTCTGTCGCGCAATAATATTTCGTCAAATGCTCGAAGCAACGCTTGCATCGAGTCGAAGCCTTGAACACGCGCTACATCACGCAGTTGAACATCCGGAATGCCATCTACAATGTAGCTGAGTATTTCGCCGTCTTCCATGTTGAGATGATTCGCGAGAATAGTTTTCTCATGGACATAGTCATGAAAAGTCTCCGACTTGTTCCACACTCGCTCCTCGAATCGTCGTCGCATCGCAATTTCATTTGAGCGATGATGGAACATTTTTTTCAACTCGGCCAAAAGACTCCTAGAGTCCAGTGCGATGTACTCAGGCTTGGAATGAAACCATTCCATCGCCTTCCCCTTGAGTCACGTTCCAATGAGAATTTTCGTCGTCGCGTCGTCGAGATGATACGCTTCTCTCAAAAACACAATCTGTCTCTCCCACGTTTCATACGTCTCGGCTTTCCCAGAGAAAACACCGAGCAGTTCCGCCAACGTTGTTATATTTACTTTCGTCGTCGTAGGCATAGGTACGCCCACGCGTGGTTCGTTCGCGAGCTCGATCGGGGCCCCCACATTATCGGCAAGATGGCCGCCTTGCTCGTCGTTCAATCTCGATGCGCTCGCGATTGTTTCGATTATCGGCTTGCACTGCGCGTAACAGCTCGATCTCGCGATGCGCTAAGGCAAGCTCCCGCTCAGCTAACTCTTTCTCACGCCTGAACAACGCAATTTCACGTTCATGAGATAATGGCACACTCGCTTGGCCGTCTGCACCTTTCTTACTCGCCATCGCGTCTTCGCTAAAACGATCGGTATTAGAAGCACCAAACTCAACAATCCACTCACCGGACGGAGCGGCCATTATTAGTCTCTCTACGAGCTCGGCTTTGTTTCCCGACAAGCTGAGCCCTTTTTGCTTCAATATTTCTTTCAGTTCCGCAACCGTTAGATTATACGCGTCATTCACCACAGGACTCATCGTTACTTGTCATGCATCGAAACTTCGTAGTCAAAAATCAAAATTCAACTAAAAATTCAAACACAGAAATTACGTCGTCAAAGCTCGTCGTCTTCCACACGCGAAGAGTCACCCGCATTTCTATCTTATCGCCTTTGATTTTTTCTTTCTTCGCGTTCGCCTATTTTTTCGTCCTCGATAGAGCTCGTTTAAGCGTCTTCGATACACTTCGACTTAGCGCCTTCGTTCGTCTTCGTCTTAACTTCTTTGTTCGTCGTCGAGTCGTTCAGCCTTATTGCCTTTGTTCGTCACACTTGCATCTACACTCGCGAATTCTCTCCATCCCGGACGAGCCCCCAAGATTTATGGGAATATCTTTTTGTTAATTCCGTTGGCTGGGATAGAGAGGAGATATTCGAGATGAAGATGGTGGTAAGGTGTTTATTAAAATATTAAATAATACAAAAACATAAGAAATACGTCGTCTCTCGTCAATCGTCGCAACTCGACTTCCCAAGCTCCATTTCCCTACAGCGCCGCTCCTCTAACGCTCGAGGCCCCTCTCGGCTGCCGAACGTTCTCGATCGTTCTCGACGCCACGCTCGAGCAACCGACGCTCGCGGGAGCGAACGCTCTACACGGCCGCGACTAAGGCCCCTACAATATATACTTACTGCCCAAGACAAGAACGTTTGCTTTGACATATTCCAGCAATTCTTCATCCTCATCGTCGATTGAAGTATCAGCATTGAACATGCGAACACTGTACTTTTTGTCCTTCTTAAAATCATCTTTGTTTTTTGGTGAAAATTTTGAAAAATATTTTATTGGTACTGTCTCGATAGCGTTGGTAGTAAGGTACCTCACACGTGCATACATTATGCCATTGTTTTCCGCCGCCATATCGCCAAAATAATATATACTATCTGTGTATATAAAATTGGGAAATTCGGTAAACGTTGGACACTTGTTACACTTGACTCGAGACTGATTCACATGATTGTAGGCAGTGCAGCCAGATCCCGCGTAAAACTTACCCCCTCTCCAGTCTCTTACGCGCCCATCAGACGATCATACTAGCGCGCGTTCGTGGGCGAGCGATGCTTGGACATCTTCGGAAAGAGCCGAGTGCGCGGTCGACGTTTCCCGACCGTGCCTTTGGCAGCTACACCAATACATGGCCGCATGTGAACGTGCGCAGCGTCCATCATTGGTGTACCTGCCGAAGGCACGGTCGAGAAACTACAATCGCGCTCGGCTCTTTCCGAAGATATCCGAGCGTCGGTCGCTCAGGGACATGCGCCAGTATTATTGTGTATTGGGTGCGTAAGAGACTAGAGAGGCGGTAATTTTTGCGTGCAATCTGGCTGCACTGATCGTAGGTAGTATGCGCCGGCATTGTTACCCTAGCAACGCGAGTTGCTATAGACCCACGCGTATGTGTAGCAAAATGTGGGGAGCCGTGTAATCTCATTGGTCTTATGATTCCCAGACTTTGCTACACATATGCGCGTTACTACACATACGCGTATATGTGTAGCAAAAAATTTGGGAAACATATGAGAGTCGCTGCACTACACAGCTTTAGGTTCAGTGAACGCATTGGCAGTGATATATTATTACTTCGTGTTGTCCAGTTTATAGGAAGTGAATAACCTAAAATCTGAAGTTCATTTTGTTTGTGTGTTTCCGTGAAAATTATCATGGACCGCAGAGGTACAAGATATAAAGAGTACCTTCTACCGAACTCGAAAGATCGCATTCCCAGGAGTACTCAGACTAGCAAGAAGAAGCGATTAGAGAATCAAGTGACGAAAAAGGTAATTTGATTGCACATATCATATATTTTTTACCGCAAAATTACATATACTTTATAACATATTTACAATAATAAACTAATATTTGAATACATTCGTTATTAATAAAGAAAATTTTTGCATGCTTTTTGTTTTAATTTCTGCATGCTTTACATCTAGTTGGCGGCCGGAAAAGTGTTGTGATTTTTTGTGGGAAAATCGTGGCGTAAAATGTCTCACATATTTTTTCATATGTTTTATGACACGATTTTTCTTTTAATAGGTTTACTATTCTCCTGTGGGCATACGCGACGCTCAAGACGTTCGAAATAATGTTTCGATGGACAAAATGCTAGAAACTGACGATACCGAGTCTATAATGATGTGTGGTACAGAAATGTCTAAACAGCGGCTAAATGAAATTCAATCAGTCGTTCAAGTGCAAGCTGCTGAATGGAATTTCGATCATACTGCAGAGGGTTCATACACAGTAACATCAATGAATTGCATGGTAAGACGTCATTATTGTATGTAATCTCGAATATTATCATATCTATATCAGAGTTTCCATAATATAAAATTTGAATTATTGTAATTTTAAGAATAACTAATTCAACAAGCGATTTTAAATATAGAATTTGTTATCGTTGGAAAATGTTGACGTTCTTATCGCCAAAGAAATTTTCGCAAAAGTAAAAAATTAGTACGGTCGGTTGAATGTAGATTTTTAAGGATATTTTCGAAAATTTGTATATATCAGTCTATATATATGTATGAAGGAAAAAATGGTACAATTGCAACAAATTATTCATTATACGCGACAAAAATATTTTAATATTTAATTCGAAAATACATACATATTTTTGAGATTATGACAAAAAAACGAGTGAAAAGCATATCAAAAAGCTACCAAATTGTTTCTATACTTAAGGTATTACGATCACAAATTTACTTTATTTAGGATTCGTTTAAAATTTTGCATGCACGTTTTTGTCATTAAAACTAACAATATTCCCTTATGAAGAAACATTTTCTGACGTCTAAAATTTGAGATATTTAATTTCCAATCTTTAATTCTCCCCATTTGAACGTATGTAAGTTAAAGTCGTGTGTTGTTTATAATGAGTTGCACAAAAAATCCTAAATACATTTTTCAGAAATGTATTTAGGATTTTGCAAATGTTTTCAAAATTTGTTAAACAAAATTCTGAAAACATTTTTTTTGCAACTCATAAACGAAACTCGACTTCAATTTACACGCGTTTATATGGGAAAATCCAAAAATTGGAAGTTAAATTTCTCAAATTCTACACATTTGAAACATTTTCTTCATAGGGAAAAATTGTTAGTTTTTATGTCAAGAACACTCATACAAAATTTTGGAACAATCCTAAACGAAGTCACTTTGTAATAGACTTTAACAAAATGTATACAATCCATACAATATAGTTACATAGGTCAGATTTGACTACATGATATTAAAACATTGTCTGTTTTCTATAAAGGAACTCGAAGATAATAATGGGCCAATAGAAAGTGATGAATCTGAAGACTACAACGAAACAGATAATGAAGCCATCGACAATCTCGATGAAGCAAGTGATCGACGTCTACCGAACACCAGTATAAATGCAGATGATGAGAATAATCGTGATCAAGCATTTACTGTCCTGCAGAAAATGGTGGACGACGAAAACTTTTTAACTCCAATTGACGCATCAGTTCGTATAAGCAGAGGGGAACTTCTTATGAATATTGTGAAATAGGCTGTAGTGCATAGCCTTTCCTTAACCGCAGTAGCTCAGTTAGTACAGTTGATAAATTGCATTTTTAGCAAGGCTGTGTTAGTAGCAGAAACGCGATATCTAATAGACAAATTATTCAATCAAGCGAATTGCGTGCAGTTTCATGCAATATGTACACAGTGTCGTACTTATGTGGGTCAATTCACGCGTAATGACCGTATTCTAACTTGCAGTAGCTGCGAAATAGACATTAACGTTCATGATTCTGCGTACACAGACTTTTTCATAACTATGGATACGCCATCTGCCATCTCTGAATTAATTACGGCTAACAATGAATATTATCGAAATGTTATAAACGGAACAAGAACCGACAGTAAAAATATTATTCGAGATATTTACGATGGTAAAGAATACCGGAAATTTGTCAAAAGTTTGGATTCAGCTGATCGATACCGATACGCAACTACTACTTTCAATACCGATGGAGCACCTGTGTTTCAAAGTTCATCGTATTCGATATGGCCCATTCAATTCATGATAAACGAATTACCTTTTCACGTCAGAAACACTGAGTTATTGGTGGCTGAATTGTGGTTTGGAAAAAATAAACCCGACATGAATGTTTTTTTAGCTCCTTTCGTAAAAAATATGAACAGACTCTCCGAAGAAGGTGTGAAATGTATTATAAATGAAGACGAATGTATCATAAAAATTGTCACGGTGGTAGCTTGTGTAGATTCTGTAGCCCGTGCTCCAATGCAAGGATTAACACAATATAATGGTCGCTATGGTTGCAATTGGTGTCTTCATCCTGGTGAGTGGGTAACTAACAAGAAAAAACCGAACCCCGGAACACTCAAATACCCTTTACTAGACACACCTCCAAAATGTATAAATATATATGATACTATCAGACACATGGAACAAGTTTCATACACCGGCGAAAAAGTGTTCGGTGTCAAGAATCCGTCAGAATTGATAAATCTCAATAAGTTTGATATCATCAGAGGTTTTGTGCCTGATAATATGCATTGTTGTTCAGGAGTTGCAAAGCTATTCGCAGAAATGTGATTTGGTAACAGCACAGAAACTTCTAGTATATTAAAGAAAAATGAAATTGACGAAGTTAACACTATTGTATCAGCCATTAAAGCTCCAAATCAAGTTGCTCGATTGACACGTCCAGTCACGGATAAAGAATATTGGAAATCTCGTGAATGGGAAAACTGGATCTTGTACTTCAGTCTACCAACTCTTAAACCTTTTCTACATACTAAATTGATACCACACTGGGCTCTTTTCGTTGAGGCGTTATACATCCTTCTTCAAGAAGCAATTCCAATTTCAGAAATCGATCGAGCTGATTATTTATTGCACCAGTTTGTGGCGGATACAGAAAAAATATATTCAAAAATGGCGATGACATTCAATGTGCATATTTTATTAGATCTTGCAAGAAGTGTCTTAGACTGGGAACCATTATGGGCCCACTCAGCGTATGGATTTGAATCGGGAAATGGAAAATTATTAAAAATCATATTTGCTGCAAGAGGAGTTCATCAGCAAATATGCCGTAATATGAGTCTATAATATTCTCTGTTTAAATTAAAAGAATATGTATTTCCCGTTAGCTCAGCAGTCGTGCAAAAATGTTACATGAGTCTTGACTCTAAAACCGTCAAGAAAACTTTAAAAACGACTAACGCCAGGTATTTCTTTCCTGCAAAAATAAATCACTCAGAGTGGCCAGAGCAATTATTACAAGTGCCATTGGCGACGGCAATAGGGTATATTAAAATGGTCAAAAATGGATGCTTGTATTCGTCTTCGACAAAGATTAATCCGAGATCAGACAATAGTTTCGCACAATTAAGCGATAGATCTTACATCAGGATTTTTAAGTTCGCAGTAATAAGAGAGACACTTGACGAATATACTATAACACAAAAGATACGCGTGAGTAAAGTATTTCGTGGTATTTCGGTGTTACGAAAAATTGTTGAGACAAAGACAAATTTAATAGCAGTCCCCACTGCCAACATTTTTAGGGTGTGTTTCCACACTACAGTACACGATGATGAGTATATCGTACCGCTAACGAACTTGCATTTCTATTAGCCATTGTTTATAATAAATTAATTTTCTGTAAACCCATTTTTGTAAGATGTAAAATGATAACATAATAAAAAACTTTAATAAAAAACCATTAAGATATTGCGTTTAGTTAAGTTTAATTAAGAACTGTGTATTAAACATGTCACGCCATTTTGCGAGGCTGGGACCCACATTACTCCACACAGGTTCTCATGTAGGTTCCTGTACAGGAATTTATTTCCTGCGTTCTCCCGTACAAAATCCCATACAGGATTCAGCATCCTACATTATGCCCCACACCGGTTCCCATACAGGCTCCTATACAGGAATTTATTTTCTGCATTCTCCCGTACATGATTCAGTACCCCACGTTGCCCCACACCGGTTCCTACGCAGGTTCCTGTACAGGAATTTATTTTCTGCATTTTCCTGTACAGAATCCCGTACAGGATTCAGCCTCCCACGTTGTCCCACACCGGTTCCTGTGCAGGTACCTGTACAGGAATTTATTTCCTGCATTCTCCCGTACAGGACCCCGTACAGGATTCAGTACCCCACGTTGTCCCACACCGGTTCCTGTGCAGGTTCCTCTACAGGAATTTATTTTCTGCATTCTCCCGTACAGGACCCCGTACAGGATTCAGTACCCCACGTTGTCCCACACCGGTTCCCATGCAGGTTCCTGTACAGGAATGTTCATCCTATACAGGAAACTGTACGGGATCTCACACTTTCCTTGGCTGTCCCATGCTTTCCCACATATTCCCACACTCAAACCTGTACGGGAATTTGCAGCAGGGGATGGCTTTAGTTATCTGTGTCTTGTAGAGAATCACTAGGGTATATTATTATACGATCTGTTCTACCCACAATAAACTTAGTCTTGTACTTATTTTTAACAATAATATATTTTATTTTTTGGTATTTTTTTTATCTAACCAGATCTCGGCGTGACGCGTCTACAAGTGTCGAGTACCACTGGTCTGATCTATCAAGCCTCGAAACTCTGTGTCATATTCTGACTCGGGGTTCGGGTGGCTACCATCCGTGGCACTATGCATCAGTTTTTCGACGCTTACTCGGTAGCGTTTTGGTCCAAGAAATTTCGCGCTGGCGCTATATGCGCTTGGTCGGGAACTGCTTTACCGGCAGCCGCTACAATCTCACGTTGTATAAGTCCGATCGGGTTCCACTAGATGGCATTAGAAAGATGAGATTTGTGGGGTCTAATGTACCACTCACGCGGCTGGTCGGTATTACCGACCGCGGTCAGACGACACCAGCGAGCCGTCGGCCGAGGAAACAAACCGTCGTGCCACGCACCTTATATTGATCTCTCTCTCACAGAGACGTAATCTATGTTCCCTCCAAAAACGAAGAGCTTGGCGTCTCTCGCTACTCGTCTACTATCCGCCAGTGCATACGCACGTGATTCTTTCTCGGCCACCAAAGTTATTTATTCTAACTGCACTGTGATATGCATATTAGTAAATATATCCTTTCTACGCTTGTACGAAGCCTTCGAAATATATAATTAGTACCAAGAGTGCTATTGTTCGAGCAAGGAACAGAGATGCGGGAGGGCTGAATAAATAATAATTGTCGTCACACACAGGTCTTAGTTCGCCACAGCCTTTTATTATTTGTGACTAGATTAATGCACGCGACAGCGAGTCGATCGAGCCGATCAGTCACGCCGTAACAGTAATTCACCGGAGCCGTGCGAGCCGGCAAATGGCGCACTTGACTAACACGCTCCTTCCACCTCGAACCCGAATTCCCGTCACTCATTAACCGAATAGAACACCGTGGTCGTCACCGATATTCACCAAAAGCTAGCCGGGTCGTTATAGATAGGAAAGAGCCAAACTGGATAGAATTATGAATCAGAAGTAACCTTAGAGACGATGTGTTATTCTGAGAGCCAACTACCGCGCACGAATTCACATTAATGGCCGTTAACCGGCGTGCTGTTAATCGCTCGGCCGTTAACCGGGGAGCCAGGGAGGGGGAACCGTCTCACGCCAAAGACCGCCGCCCCTGCCCTGGTTGGTCACTGGCCGAACTAGCGAGCGGCGACAACGAACGACGAATGCTGGTGTCGCTGAAATAGCTATAGATTTCGTAGGAAAAAAACTTTTATGACAGTTTTGTGATTAGTTGATTCAGTTTTGTTTGAGCGCGCGTCAATGATGGACACTAGCAAAGAGAAAATACGCTATATGTTATAGTTTTTCTTCGATAAAGGCGAAAACGCAAGCCGGGCAGCTGAAAATTTGAATATCGTTTATGGTTCTGATACTGTAACAGCCAATTATGCGCAATTTTGGTTCCGTCGATTCCGTTCCGGTAATTTCGATGTAAAATATGCACCATGCATTGGAAGGCCAATTGTTGAAAATGTCGATAAAATCGTGGACATTGTGATGTCCGACCGTCATGTAAGCACTGTTTCGATTGCTCAAGAGCTAAAGATTGCATAAAAAACCAATTGGAACCATTTGAATAAGTCTGGATACAAAAAGACACTCGATGTATGGGTGCCACACGAGTTAATGCAAAAAAACCTCACGGACCGATTTCCATCTGCAAACCGTTGCTGAATCGCAACAAAATTAACCCATTTCCGAAGCGGTTGGTTGATGATAAAATGTGATGATGATGAAAAGTGAATCGCTGACGACAACGTCAAGCGAAAACGGTCGTGGTCGAATCGCGGTGAGTCGGCGGAAACGGTGGCTAAGCAAGGATTGACGGCCAAGAAGGTTTTGCTGTGTGTTTGGTGGGATTGGCAGGGAATTATCTACTATGAGCAGCTCCACTACGGCAAAACTCTTAACTCGGAACTGTAGTGTCAACAATTAGACCGTCTGAAGGAAGCGATCGCCCGGAAGCAGCCAGCTTTGTCCAATAGGGCAGGAATTGTCCTCCATCAGGACAACGCCAGGCCACATACATCCATCGTGACTCACCAGAAGCCCCGGGAGCTTGGTTAGAAGGTTCTTATGCATCCATCCTATAGTCCGGACCTGCCACCAAGTGATTACCATCTGTTCCTGTCCATTGCGAATAATTTTGCTCGCTAATTTTGAAAATCGACTGTCTCAATTGTTTACCAATAGGGACGAGGGCTTCTATGAGAGAAGCATAATGATATTACCTTCAAAATGCCAACAAGTTATCGAACAAAACGGCGTATATTTGCCCTAAATCGGATCATTCTAACTATGGCAATTAAATCCTTCAATTTCATGCAAAAATAATCGATTTCTTTTTAATGGACCATTATGGTTTTTTTAAACAAAAAAATTGTTTTGTTTAATATAACTCTATCAACAATCACTGAGAGCTACAGCTCGTGTGAGCATCAATTTTCGGTTACTATATTATATATTTTGTGATATGTATACCTAGTAATAGCTTAAATAAAAAAAGAAATACAAGCTTACTGGAATAGTGATATCCTCTTTCCATGCCCGATATTGCCGAAATCGTTTTTTAAACGGCGGTGATTGTTGATCATCACCTGACATTTCATCATTCCAGATACACTGACAATAATATAGATATATTGTTTTGCTTCGAAATATTCTAAATGCTAAAAATAAGTTTGATTAATCACAACTATTTAATTATATAAAAATTAATCTTAACCTCTATAATTTGGTAAAGCCGGTAAAGCGTAAATAGTGCCAATAAATAAACACCAAACAGCATTACCAAAATCATAAATGTGTAGGTGTGTGTATACCATATACTCGTATAATATATACATACATTTTTTTCCACCGGGGTGTTCGTTATGTATTACGCATACATATGCTACTAGTAGTGGTTGGCATCACTGCGGCTAGATCGCGCATAAAAGTTCGCCCTCTCCAGACTCTTACGCATCCATTACACAATCATAGTAGCGCGTGTGACGGACGCGTAAGAGACTAGAGAGGGGGAAGTTTTACACACAATCTGGCTGTACTAGTTGGCGCCATGGCGTTTCGGCTATCCCGCGTATTGTGAGACTTTGTTTGGTGTCAGCATGTTTGTTGTTTGAAGTTATTAGTTCACTGTTGATACATCAAATATATATGTATATAGTAATTAATAATTGGCATTTGTCGCAAAACATGTCTGTTTGAGCGAGGATCTGGTTGACAGATCCAGGAAACGAAAACACCACAAAAAACTCAATATGCCGCGCAGCTCTAGTCCGCAACAATAATTCGTCGTACTTTATTGTTTAACGTCAATTTGCGCGTTCACAAGAGCAGTCTAGGCAAATCGTACACATGTCGATGACAAGTGTACGATTGCGTAGCGCATATCTCCACTCGAGCTAGAGCAATTCGTGATGGGGATAAGCGTTCAACGAGTTTACAACAAAAGAGACGGTCAAATAATAAATAAAGCGAGACGGTCACACTATTTAGAATGCGATAGTCCGGCAATACAAAGCGATGGTTAAACAATTTAGAATGCGACGGTTCGATAATACAAAGTGATAGTCAAATAATAATCAAATCAATTCGAAGATGGTTTAAGCACGTGGTCACTAACAACGTTTTCACCAGAATGGCCGCGAAACGGGTTCCAGTACACCTCGAGTCGAGCGAGCGAGCGTAGTAGAGGAGTGAGCGTCGCTCGATGCTAGCGACGCTCCCTCCTCTATCGATTACGCGTGCAAATCGAGCGCGGTAAACTCGAACATATCGGCGTCGCCGAAACAATATCTATTTATTTTTTATTACATTGTCCTAATGACAACTCTTACTGTTTGCATAAGCAGAATGGTGTGCTTTACGATCCAAAGGTTGCAAAAGTTGGAGAGACCATGTGATATTCTGGCATGAGAACAAAAAGTGGAATGGACGAAATGTTCAGAAGTCAGGTAACTTCAGTTTTTTTTTACTCAATTACTTAATTATTTATATGAACATAAAAAAAAACGTAACTTATACCAATGTACCATCATAACCAGTCCGTGAGGTTATAATAAACCTTCAAAACATTGTAATATTTTTTATTTTGCGGTCTACTTGACACAATTAAAAATTGAATAAAATATATTTGATATACATGCAACTCGAATGATGGGGCCGGTATGAGTTCTCCGGGAGAATTCACGAAACTAAATACATCAATTCATCGCACACACACACTATATATTAACAAGAATTAATTTTATTCGGACACACGCCCGCTCTACGTAAAGCGATTATAATATCAACGGATAATTTTAGCACGAGTACACTTTAAATCTGCATACAATAAATAATACAATATTATGTGTCCTGATAGAGCATTGAGAATACAAGACATGAGATATACACAATGAGATATGACAGAGCACAGTGACCACGCTATTATATCGGTCGCGATCGACTGCTCCGAGTTAAGGTTGTTTAGAAGCAGGGTGGGGATAGATAAGAGTGGGTGAGATTTCTCTATGCTTATACATTGGGCGCTGTACATTGTTTTTTAGCGCCCTATAAGCAAACCACGAATTATTTTTTTTGTTTACCTGATGATTATAATTCCAATTTAGATAAGACTGAGTGTTCGAGCGAGGATCTGGAATGTGGATAAAGAGAGCAACAAACACAAAATAAATTTAGATGAGCACACACCAAATATTTTTCACAACGCAGTTGATCGTTTTATTGTGATCATGTAGATCAGTCGAGATTAAAAGCTAACGTAGTACGAGGAACAGTAGCGAAAAGAGCCGGACAAAACGAAATAATAATCGTTGGTCGTAATGGCGCTGGTCACACGCGTCGCGTTGGTTTTCGTACAACGAGAGAGCCGGTCACCGCGATGGACTTTATTCTCAGAGACGATCAAAAAGACGAACCACGAGTAGAATAGCGAAGGTCGGGTATAGGAGACGGTCAGATTTTCTTGTGTAAGCGCGAAGGACCGAATAACTCAATATACGAACGTAACAAAAACTGGGAATTCGCACGAGTGCTAGCGCAGTTCCGTAGACAATGGACAAGAAAACCGTTGTTCGGCGAGTCGCGAGACGAAGGACCACGTGGTCGAGAGAGGGGATAGTGGCGACGGCGTCGATCGAGGGTCCTTCCAGTCGATAGTCGTTGAGCACCGCGCGGGACTATTCAAATCGTCGGCGTTGCCGAAACACTGAGTTTTTACCGAAGTTAGTAAGATTTTT
>JAPYZT010003035.1:0-13982 GCA_030522965.1 Tryphoninae sp. A BG-2022a
ATATATATATATATATATATAGCTTGGATACACGAATAGACAATAGTATAACGATCGGTCGTACAGCTTGATGAATCGACCAACCGGGCCTATAAACGTTATTCTCTCTTTCGCCGGATAGCACCGAGAAGAAGCCATTTGGCCGTGTATGTCGATAATACCGAGTATACCAATTCACGAGAGAAAACGAGAGGGAGAGAGGGAAAGGGGGAGAGAGAGAGAGAGAGAGAAGGAGTGGAGTATACTTTTTCTCGGCCTCCTCGGACCTTTTGTCCTCCTTCTTTATGGCTAAAGATCGAGCCTCCACCTTGCCTCTCCCAGAAACATCGGCTATCGTGCGTCTTCATTACAGCAAAGAGTGTACTTACGTCCTATATACGTTACAGAGGAGCAGCCATTTCAAGTAGAATATTATATCGACGGCAATGAAAATCGTTGAATGATTTATGTACGAAAAAAAAAAAAAAAAAGAAAGAAAAAAAAAAAAAAGAGAATAATTCACGAACCAAAATGTGTTCGTAAAGATCGACAATAAATTTGGATATTATGGTTCTTTTTTTTTCTTTACGAAGAAAACTTAATAATATTTTACGATAAAATATTAATTTAACGAGGAGACGTTATTTTCGTGAAGTCTACGTTATATGAAGTGCGAGTGATATTTCTACGGGATGAGTTATAATGAAGAAGACGACGAATTAAGGCGGGGCTGGTTCAAATTTCGACCGAACGATTTTTCAGTCGGTCTCGCGGAGTCTGTCGCGTTGTCAACGATCAATCTTGCCAAACGGAAAAAGTTCGTCGCCGGTATAAGAGACGTCGTTTCACTGGATCTTTTGTTATTACGGATAAATACGAGACGATACATTCGGGTAAATATACTTCTCCCTTGTCCTACCTTTTGTCTGTGTGTATGTCTCTCTCTCGCTTTTGACAATATAGGTAATATATATATATATAAATGTGCGGACACCTTTGCTCGTCTTACTCGACATAAATCATGCAAATGAAGCGTTTGACGTGATAAATATTGCGCCATTGCGTGGGGTGGTGGGTGTGAGTTGGGGGTGGCGCGGGGCGTGGGGGAGGGGGGGGGGTGAAAGCGAGTGAACCTTCACGGTGGCTTCTCTCGGATTTCTTGGCTCGAAACGCGCTCGCGAGCGCAATCCTCCCCGCACGATTGATTACCGGTAGATAAATCCAGACTCCGGACATTAAGCAGAGCTAAGGCGGAAGGAGACGGAAGGAGTGAGAACGAAAGAGAAAGAGTGGGGACGCTTTGGGGATCCTATCCTGGATTTTACCAGCGCGTGTAATAAAACGACATTTTAGCGGTAGAAAAGACGACGGGACGTTTTTCAAACTCCGCCAGTTTACTTCTCTCTCCCTCTTTCTCTCATCTCATTTTCATCCCCCGACTGTGTATAACGTCGCCTTCGTAGGTTTTTATGCATTTTCATTCGGCAGAAAATTCTATTCAGAGCATCCTGTAGCCATCGTCGACGCTTCGTCGTTACACGGTGGCTTGGTATATTGCGAAAAACTTGTGGGGTGTATAGCTTCGTGGAAAAAGAAAAGACAACCCCCTGCAATGCTCCACCTCTTTTCTCCCTCCCCCTCCCCCCCTCTCTCTCTCTCTCTCTCATTGTCGTTTTGTCTCCATTCTCAAATCCCGTCAGCTTGTGTGGCTTTGCAGCTCCCATAACCCGGGTAGAAATCACGCTGTCTTTTTCTTTCTTTTTTATCTTTTTACGGGGTAGCTGAAGAAAGAGTTTACAAAGAAACGGAGAAAGGGAGCAGGACGCGTTTAAGAATCATTGGAGTTAGATGATAAAGCGTTTTTGTCCTTTCTTTCATTCGGGTTCCTTAAATTCGGGGTGAATTCTGAGATTAGTCGTGTTGCCTTGACACAAACAATAACGACTTGGTAAAGGGATGAAAATATCGGTAATATATATATATATATATATATATATATATATATATATATACATGTGTATACAATGCCCGAGGGGTGGTTTGAGATCACGAGGTTGAAAAAGTTTGGCGTAAAGTTTTCTTATGATCAATGGACGAGGGTGGAATTGTGTGCAACCCGTGATAGAAGTAGAATGGGGGTTCTCCGTTGTTTTTTTTTCTTCAAACGTTTCTAGAAGAATTTCTCAAGTAATTCTAATTTCATCAGCGATCCAAAAAAGCACGAGGGGCATTTCTTCGCTCGAGCAAAAATCGAGCTAGGTGACCTCTCTCTCTCCCTCTCTTTCGCACACCCTTTTCCTCCATTCACCCTCACCGGCCGGATATCAATAACGGTCTTTATTCACACAGTTTACACAGTTACTCTCTTATAATTTTCCCATTTCCATTTCATCGCGCGGTTTTGTCGCTCCGATGCGGCTAGAAGAAAACGGCCGTGGGACACGAGAGGGAGAGAGAAAAGAGAGAAGGAGAAAGCCCAGGCGTATGCTGTGCAGAAGCACGGGAACGGGTCACACGAAGGGAACTCTCGACGTTAAGGAGCTCGGAAGAGGCGACGAGACAGAAGAAGAGAGAGAGAGAGAGAGAGAGAAAGAAGAAAAAAAAGAGTGCGAGGAGAACGAAGCGAGGTCTCTGTCATTAATATTCAACGGTTCAGTTATGAAAGTAAAGTGAAAAAGTAATGCTTCCGTCCCACGGTAGGGAGACCAGCGTTAAGAGAGCAGCAGCCATATATATATATATATATATATATATATATATATATATATATATGTATATTTAAGTCAATTATACTATTTAGCATTGTTCTCGGATAATAGCGTAAGTTAGCTCAATTATTTTATTAGCAAGATCTTTCTTTTTCTCTTCCAAGACGGCAAAATCCTCGAGAACGAAAATAATAAAGGGATATTCGATCGCTTTTTTTGAATACGCCAAGCATTCGTGAGACCGTTTGTCGAGGGGGTTGAAAAAACGTAACTAAGGAACGACGACGCGAGAGTGACAGTGATGTACATTTATAGAGAGGAGACAAAATAACACTAGAGAATTTTAAAAAAACTACGAGACATTGTTTTTCTAACGATTGCAACGGTAAGATAAAATGGGGTTACGGTAATATTACGGGCAATTTTGTAACGATGCGATAAAAAAAATTATCAGATCTTTCCGATACGTGTTCAAAATAATAGTCTTTTTACGTTACTTCGTATAAGATGGATCGTTTTTCATCGATTAAGTATAATTATTATTATCGTATATCGATATTGGGAAAACTACACATACCGAGAATCGTGCGTTATACGTGCGAACGTTATCGATTAACAGAAAAAGGTCCGGCTACGTTGTAAACTCATAATCAGTATACCATTTTAAAGTCGTCAATAAAACCATCGTGTACTTTATCGGTCATAAAGTTCGACATGCTGCTTATTTCACATCGCTCTCTCTCTCTCTCTCTCTCTCTCTCTCTCTCTCTCTCTCTCTCTCTCTCTCTCTCTCGCTCTCTCTCGCTCTCCCCCGTCCCAACCAAGTAGGTAATAAACTTCATGCCTCATCGATTACGTATTACACGTACATACGTGCGTAAACAGTAACGAGAAAATTTATGCCGCAGAGAAAAACCCCTCCCCTCGCGCAAAAGTTTTCACACTAGTAATCGTAGGTAGCTGCGACGAAACGAGTTTAACATGACAAAGTTATTCACGAATCACCAGGAAATGCCAATTATGCGACACTGTCTCGGAATAATAATGTAAACGACGAATATTTTCCTATTTTACAATTTTACTCCATTTATTTTCTATGTCATTGTTTATTTAATTATCTATTTATTTTCAAATCAGTGTTAACAGTTAAAACAACATGTCGTTATTTAAGAATTATAGGTATCATCGTGACATTGCTAAATGCGCGTGACGCGATACCGAAAGAAGCGATGCGCGATCGTAAGCAAGTAGTAATGTCCGGCATTGGTCAGCCATACCGAGCTGCGAGTAAGCAACGAGTAACGAGCCGTGCCGATCGAGCTCGGGGCGATCTATCGTCGAGGGTGTGTGGATAAGGGGTCGAGAGGGAAAGATCCGTCGTGGCACATGCACGAGTCACCTACACACGCGAGAGATTCGCAATTGGAGCTTGTGTACACCTATGACGAGGTAAGTGGTCGCATCCGACAGTGGATATGTCCGGTAGTGGTCGGACAACTGAACACCGCACTCCGCTTGAAGCCGCACCATACATCGGTCGAGCGCCCAGCAGTAGTAGTAACAGGGCACGTCCATCACTCGTCGTCGGACTCTCGTGGTAATTCCCCGAGATAAACCCACCGCGATGATAGTCCCTATCCCCGCCAGTAGTATAACGTGAATTGTGCGCGATGTACATTCTAACTCGCACGTTATATCACTCCAGCGTACTTACTGTACTGTATATAGTTATATCGATTTACAAGCTCACGCATACGCGCTAGTTTGAATGTTTTCTAGAGGATTTTTGGATATTTATCACCGCGTTTAATAACGAACGTTTATCGAATTCTCTCGAAATTCTACGATTACCCATGAACAAATTACATCGTTTCTAATTTCAAATTCTACTGTCACGTGCGCAATTATTGATGAATTTACTCCCTCGTTTGGTTGAGCAAGTGGAGATGATTCGATATCCCGTTATAATTTGCAACATTGGATAGAGCATCGTGAAATCTCTCATTAACGATAGGATTTACCGCTAATCAAACGGGAAAATAAATACGTTCGGAAAATCAATTTTCCCGCTCGGTCGTGCAAACGGCAAATATCACGATTAACAGGCGCGGAAATTAATTAGTCGTCGATTTTTTGAGTGACGTCTTATTAAATCGTTCGCCAGTAATAAATTCGACAGATGGGAAGGAAGGTAAATCGCAAGTAGTCAACTCCAGTATGGTCAGACACGTTATTGACAGTATTTGTAAAAATGATAAATCGACGATGGAATGGTCAAGGCGAATCGCACGAATTGATTATATAGTAGATAATATTCAATTTATTTTACCCGACGAATTTGATCGGATCCCATTAAAAGTACTGTAAAAAAAAATGTCGCCATGGGAATTAGATCAGAGACGAATAAATGTGCTATAAAATTGTTTCGAACACGAGTTCACGAGAGCGAAGCGTCCTTTTATTGCCGTACAGATGTGTCCTAAGAGCTGAAAGTCGTAAGGCGTATTTTGTGTGACACGCCAAAGAGCTCTCGTATATCGTAAACTATATACGATTTTCACTGTCCAGGCTACGCAAAGAGTACTTCACGATCTTGGTATCCCGCACATGTTGGCTACCAGGGACGACTGTTGCAACGAGACACAATTTTAACGTATATGCCGTCGAGGGACTTAACGACGAGACACGACCGATAAATGCCGTTGGCCAAACGAGATTAGCTAGATCGTAAACCTGAGAAAACAATAACTACGATCCACACAAACGTACACGTGAAAGAGATTCTACCAGTTCTTTTTTTGATTTATCTCGTGAACAATGCGTCTCGTTCTCTCGTAGAGATACGATTACGCTTCGTCGATTTTGTGTCTAGAATCGAGAGGATCAACCTCATTTTATATCGCGTTATTCGACGTGGGGGGGGGGGGGGGGCGTTGGTATATTGATGCCAATGTTGTAATAAACGAATCTAATCGATATTTCTTCCTATTGTTATTATCTCAATCATTTCTGTCTGTCTACATTTATCTTAAAACTGAATTATTCGTGCGTCAAAAAATCAGCTTTCTCGCTCACATAAAATAATAGCAGATTTGTATGAAAGCCTATACAATAAAAAAACAGAATAAAAGTAATCTCCACGAGCGAGTAGGTATAGGAAGTCCAATATCCAATTTAATATCCGCTTATACAAGCGTATACAATTTATTGATGGAGAAAATTCAATCCTTTTATTTAATGGATGACGTATGCCATAAGGATGTAATCATTGCGTTTCAATATTTTAAGCACCCCAGGCAACATGGATTATTCTGTAAAAACGCAAAACTAGAGAGAGGTCGAAAAACATTGCAATAGGTATTCCACAGCAAAAAAAATTAAAACGTATCGAATGTTGGTGCTGTTTCTTTCTATCTCTGTCTCTCTCGTTCGCTAAACAGATTCGACGGCAAAGAATTTTTTTTCAGCAGAATATATGGATAATTGAGGTCTTCGTAAGCCGAATGATAACAGGGTTATATTGATAAGTCGATAGGGAAGGTGCAACAATAGTCCTTCGATATATATGTGTGTATATATATACATATATATATATATACACACACACACATATATATATATATATATATATATATATATATAGACATATATACACAAATCGTAAAGGGCCCACATATGGGGAGAGGGGAGGTTATCGAGTCTGTTGGCTGGCTAGTGCGGTGATCCAATCATCCCAAGACCCTGTCATGAAATTGCCTTCGAGCTCTATTCCATCCGCGTGGTACGGCCAATTGCCTTCGCCGACCCGCTGTTTCCATCTCAACGGTGGTGGCAACGAAACTTCGCTGCATCCCGTATTAAGTCCGTCCGTGAGGAAACCTTTTCTTCTTCTTCCTACTCCTTACCTATATCGAGATCCTTTCAGCTCCTCCCCCCCCTCCTCCCTTCCTCCACAGACCATATTTTTTCCATTATTTTTTCCCACCCTCCTCGAATCCACCCGACGTCCTCGCATCGCGACTATTTGCTGTTATTTATCGGCTTCTTCTTCCACTTACTCAGAGCACGCTCCTCCCGAAGATCGCAAATGAACAAGGTCAACCTACGAGCCGGTGATACGCGTGGGAAATAAAAAATCGTTCTCGATATATTTTCGAGCGAACGTCCCGAAGGACAAGTCGCGCGATACATTTGGCCGCTTTCATTTCCTTCGATGAAAAATTAATCCCGCTCACCGATGAGAATCGCGATGATAGCTTTTTTTTCCTCCTCGTAAGGTCGCCTGGAAACCCAAACGCCAAAGGGAACTCCAAAAGGGCAATTTAACCTTACGATATTTTCATTATTATAAATATTTCATTACGAGTAAAACAAGGGAAAACAAATCTTTACAACGACGAGAATATTTGAAAAATTATTTCTCTTCGTAATTAATAATTTCATCAAAATTTAATTAAACCCAACGCTATCGTTCGAGATTCTTTCCTCCAGAATTTCCATCCAGTTTATGGTTTTCATTGATTTCGTACAATGCAATGGCTTTTCGCAATATTCCTGTCGCACGTAACTTCGCACACTTCGTGTACGGGGAAGCTCGTGGAAAACTCTCGTGGTACGCGCTTTTCACGCAATTCATGGAAGAGCTATCGTCTCATAAACTTCCTGCTCTGTATCGGGAATTATATACGGCAGAGAATATACGATTGCTTTCACTCTTAGCTCGCGTACCCGAGGATATATACGTTTCACGGTCGATCGTTTGCCTGGGAGACGAGAAGGCAACTGCAACCCTCGACACTCAACCCCTTGACATGAAATCACTTTAACACACATTTCATCGCGCATCTGACTGATTAGCGTCGACTGCTTCTCGTTCGAAAATTTCATTTCGATAAGACTCCCATCTATCGTCGCATTGACGACTCAAAGAGACGAGCTACTTAGCTGCCAAATCGATTTCTCTCACGAACGCCTCGATCGAGGCAAAACTGCATAATACGATATCGGGAAATTAATTCCGAGAGTCTATACGATCGAGGCTCGATAATTATTATCGATATATGTCTCGAACGCATCATCGTTATCACGACTTCCCTCGACAACGAATCATTTACGAGGAATCAACGTCTCCGTCGGTAATTGCGGCATACATTAACCGTTTCTCGTTAGCGCGATAAAACAAGAGAGAGAAAAAGAAGGGAAAAATGAAATATATTGTTTCCAGCGAATGTCGCGTATGCGTATAATTTTCGACCTCCACCCCCCGAGGTTTTTTCGCTATTTTTTTTTTCGCGTTTATTTCGTTCTTGTTGCAGGGTACGGTATGAGAAAGCAAAGTAGCACTTTACTCGCCACGTGTGTGTAATGCGATAAATTTTGTGGCCGTTGCGGATGAGAGAGAAAGAGAGAGAGAGAGAGAGGGGGAGGGAGAGGGAGAAAGAAAGAGAAAGAGGGTGATAGGGGGTGAAAGAAGGTGATGTAAACCGACCGAGGGTTGAACGTTACGTAAGTATGTACAACCTATATATAACACACACATACACAAACTCACATTTATATATATATATATATATATATATATATATATATAAAGCAGAGCATGAGGAACGACAGGCTGTGCACTCACGCGGTGGGATAAGTGGTGGCTCCGTTGCGCACGAGCGTTCCTTGTTTGCTAATCCGTGGCGCTCTTCCATTCTCCTTCTCGCTTTTGCCGTGTACAAAAGTGTGCCTCTACTCTTGTCCTATATGTATATATATATATGTATATATTTAGAAGGCCAGAGAGAAAGAGAGATAAAGATAGAGGGAGAGATAGAGAGAGAGAGAGAGAAATCCGAGGGATCATCTGTTGCGAGAACAGAACTGTACCGAATGCATGCAGGATGCAACAGAGCGAGAAAGGGTGAACGGATAAAAGAAAAAGAAAGAGGAGAAAGGAGAGAGAGAGGGAGAAAAGGGTTACGCAAGGTCGTTATAAAGTTTATAAAAGTACTCCAGAGCTGCTCGCCCTAACAAGTTCGTGAATGAATCTTTGCGCAAGAGGTTATTGTACTTCGGAGCATGGAGAAACGAGTAATATATATATATATATATAGGATGAGTGAGAGAGAGAGAATGCATTGGAGGATAAAAAAATAGATTGGTCGAAGAGCGATTGTTAATGGAATTAGTTCGTTACCGTTTCAGAATGGGACAGAAACGTTTAAGGTATTCTCTAGACACACAACGAACGGTAATCGATCATTGATAGTCAAACGGAATTTTTCACGATAACGTTTTCGGTGAGCACAATCGAGAACGTTTATTTCGATCGGGATCAACGAGAGAGAGAGAGAGAGAGAGAACACGAGATGGAGAGAGAGGGAGGAGGGGGTGAATTCTCATCGTCTGAGGTTCGTGAGAATAATAAATGTGACGTTGATTCGTCTTGATAACAGCAGGGAGGCTGATTTTCACGTTGCCTCGGGGAGGAGCTGCGTGTGAAAGCAATGAGTTCGCGATTTTGAAATCGACAGACGGAGATCTTGAGTCAAAAACGAGGGAGTGAGGGAGGAGAGAAGGGGTTTTTGGGGAAAAGATACGATTCTTTTACAGATGAGAATACGTATAAACGTATATACGTCTTTTAAACATATATATGTGTGTTTAAGAGCAGATACCACGGGACTCATCTAAGAAGAGGGCTAATGGAGAAAAAGAAAGAGATGAGCTCTTTGGAAAACGATTAAGAGGTCCCTCGGTGAGTTTCTTACTTTCATTTGTTTTCTAAGCTTTTCTTCCTCTCTCTCTCTCTCTCTCTCTCTCTCTCTCTCTCTATTTCATTCTCTTGTTCTCTCCTACAATAATAGCACATTTTCTTACCAAGTCCTATAATACATCTTGCACCTTGGCGTAAATTTGACTTTTTTATACGAATTGAAATATACATATTCATTTCATCATATGCTTCATATCGAAGCTCAAAAAAATTTAGAGAAGATGTCATATTTGGATCGTGGAACATACTGAAAGTGAAAAGAAAGAGAATGAGGGAGATCACAAAATTAAAGATAATGAATTTAATTTATATCCACGCGGTTTATTTTTGGTACAGAAGTAAAACATCTCCGAGTATTTATAAATCAATGACGAATGTTAATTTTATCGTGCTAATTGCTAGATGAGTTCGAATGATAAGCTCCCGCATTGAATTATTTTATATCCAGGGTTCCTCCTGATAGTTTATATACGTTACGAGCTTCGTTTTCCAACAATTTTCAATCCAATCCACGATCAATATTCGAAAAGGAGATACTCCATCCATTGGGTAAAATGTTTACACGCGCACTCTCACTGTTCTCGTCGTTAATAGAGCTCGAACGAGAGGGCTGCGCTTTATTTTTTTACTTATTTAAATATCCAGGAACAAAAACAGTTTTTCGTCCGGCACAATGTCCAAATGGTTTATGAGATTGCAGGGCGAAACAAAAGCAGCGACAAATATACACGCCACTCTCTTATATATTTATATAATTTTTCCACTCCACATAACACAAACCCATATTTACATATTTCTTTTATTAAAAAAAAAAAAAAATGACCGCGTGCACAGTAAAATCCTGGTATGTAATCGCATTATTAAAACTTGAATATAATTCGCTCAAATGCTAATTTTTTCTCGCACTAATGAAATCGGGTTACCAATGCTTCGAGCGAATTTCTCATAATTACACGATAATTATTATATTAATTTATTCGGATATTGATCAATTAATAATTTAATGCTAAGGATTTCCCTCCTGTAAATTAAAGTAATTAAAATTCTCAAAATTATAATTGTATTTTCTTCGGGGATATTTAATTTTTTAATTACACGAGGAAATCTTTCAACGATTTTGCCGATTTGAAATCCGAGATACGAGATCACGAATACATAAAATAAATTGACATGTTCCCTGGGTACTTTACGTGACTCTCGTACGTACAACTCCTTCTCCCTCCCTTCTCGTACAAAATACAAAACGTACCGAGTCGCTGTATAAAGGGATGCTCGCTTGGTGTTTGGGAGGGGAGGGGGTTAGGGAATTTAGTGTATATATACATATATATATATACAGACTACCGAAGGAGAGAGGACACCGACAGCTTAGGCAAAGCCTTCGTCGATAAATCGATATCGTATAAGCGGCACGTTTCACTCTCCGTCCTCTCTCTTTCTCCAGCTCTCTCTCTCTCCCTCCATGTCTCACGTAGGTGCGCGATTCACGGAGATAAGCCGTCGAGCATTCAGACGGGATCTTGGTACGTATGCAAACACACGTGGAATATTTATGTCCTCCCGTATTTACGAGAGACAGAAAGAGGGACAACCGGGGAGGGTTGAAAGAGAGAAAGGGTGAGAAGCAAGGTGAACAGAAGGAGAAGAAGGAAGAGTCGCGAGGGTGGTTTTGGCATAGCCAGTATCAAGGAGAGTACCTGTAGAAGGTATCTCCCAACGCTCTGTGCCTTGGTACGCAAAACTATGTAAGGAGCTCCCGCTATTGTGAGAAACGTACGGTTAGATTTGTGCGTGCAGGCATCGCAAGAAACCAACCGAATACACTCGAGGCGCTTATACATATGTATTAGGCTCTTGTTCGATAATATACACACCCTAACCTATCATATACATATATATTGTATATATGTATATAATAGCTCGGGGTAAAATGGAGCAGGGAGCTAATTTACCCTCCAACTCAGTATTTTCGTTCGATCGAAAGCTCCCACTATTTATAGAATTTTATACTTAATTTTGATGTCTGGATGTGATTAATTTTAACAGAGATGAGACAATGGTTTATTTCAATCGGAAATTGATAATTGGAAATTTTGAATCGATTCGAGGACGTTTAAGGGTTGCTTCATTATGCCCCGATTTCCTATTTATATATTTCTGTGGAACGGTGTATATGGGACGACGTACATATATGTTAGACGCCAGACGCACACCACAGTATCGTAAATCGTACCCTATGTGTAACGATCGGGCATAGTAATGAGGACAAATGAAGTGGCTGAATTATACGCGAATGTCCCTGAGGAGATGCTCGTATTACAGGGGAGCGAGGTCGAGGTTCAGACGTGGGAGGGAGGAGGAGGTGAAGAGGAGGGTGGAGAATGGGTGGTAGATTCATGAGTTATTCATGGAGTCCATCATAGCCACTCCATCCAGATTGCGAGATTAATCGAGCGAGAGCACTCCTTTGCTCGTCTGCGAGCGATTCGAGTTTCTCCTTTCGTGTCTTTGCCTTTCTCTTATTTCATTTTCCCTGTGTGTATGACATTTTCACGCATCTCTCGTGCTCCTTCTCCTCCTCACCCTCGATCAATTCTCGAGACAATTTCTTAGATTCTCCCTTTTTGAATGGAAATTTTCGTGAATGAAGGAAATTAACATGATTTTTTATTCAAGTTGTTTGTCGAAGATCGTTTCGCAAAGCCTCGGTGGAGGATTATCGAATTAATTGATGGAGGAGGAAATTCCACCCTCACTTTCTTGTTGGGAAGGGTGTGAGAAAAAATTCTCTCGCTATCCCACGCATCGGACAAACGATGCGAGTCGACGGGGTAGATATATATATATATATATATATATATATATATATATATATATATACAGTAAAAGAAACGTGAGGACTTCTCAATCTTCGGAGGGGTGTAAGCGATGAACAGAGCCGCGAACAAGGGCACACATGACGGATGATCGACGATCGTGAGAAGCAACTGGTATCTTTCACCGGTTATATTATCCACGCCTGCGCCTCTACGAGGAAAAGTTAACGAACCGAGCTACGAATTTCTCGCAGCCGAGATATTCTTCGAAATTATTTTCCTACCCTCGTCGATTGATACGTAACATCACACATCCGGCATATTAATTTTCTACACGATGATAAATTATGTTTGTTTTTTTTCTTTCATCAAGGAAAGAAATCCTCGTGATATTTCGTATAATTATTTTTCTCTCGAGTTTCGAACATGAAGAAAAATGTGGCTATTTAGGGGTTGACGTAGCCGAGACCGAGAAAGAGACTTGCGAAGCCGTCGATTCGAGCGAGCAATGATTCGTCCTCGGCCATTACTGCCAGCCGAGAGTTAAATCGAGTAAAAGCACACGGGCGTGAACCCGGTCAGGTATGTGTCGAGGGGTGAGAAGAAAAGAAAGGGGCGCAAGCATCAGCTTGAGATCGTGGAAACGAGCGAGAAACAGAGAGGGATGGTGGACGATGACCGTAAAAGGGTTTCTTCGGCACGTACGGTACGTCGGACGCGTGTAGAGACGTCAATACGAGGTCAGAAAAGAAAGGGGTGGACTTTTGCGCGTGGTCTTGCGAAAGAGCGAGGAGGCTTGTGCGCGTGATGCCGAAGGACACGATCGGTAAAATAATAATGGCGAACGGCTAGAGCCAGGAAGATTGTACGAGCGAGGACACCAAAAGTAACCGTACGTACATACAGATATATTTACGCGATACGATTCGTACGGTTGGGCTTTTCACTATATTTCGTGCAATGCTTCAACCATCGACGTGTGTGCAAGGGGGATGAAATGGTATTGGTAGTGCTACTCAACAGGAAGGACACAAGGAACGAGATCTCGTACCTGGTGCACGACCAACTGTGTTTTCAGAGCTCCTCCGAGGATAAAGGAAGACCATCCCCATACCCTTGGTTGAGTGCGAGTCCCTAACTGGATGGGCGAGGATGGTTCGAGGGTTGGTAGGAAGGGAGGTAAAGGGAACGAGGATAAATAAAGATCGAGCTAGCAGCCTCCTGAGCCATTTGGTACGCGACTTTGTATTCTCGATGCAATATATATATATATAGCGTTTGTATATACCTATACACGTGCACATATAAATATATATACGTATGTATATACAGGGGTGGTTTATCGTCATGGAAGAGCGCCATAGTGTATCGGAAGTTCCGTCTCGTCTCCGGGTTCTAAATTAGAGTGTCGATTAAACCACTCGTTTCGTACCGAAGCGTCTCTTCTCCTCTTGGTCGCTCGGGCAAACTCACCTACCCCCTTCTTTCTTTTCGAAATACCGGGCAACCACACCGTGGGCCGCATCTCGAAGCCCCAACAGGCAAATGAATCTTTGCAAGCGGATCGTGGTTGTCTCGACGTGGACAGTCTCGTTTGTCTTGCCCTACTCGATTTATAGTGAGCAAAGTTTAAACGAAGGGGTTGATAAAACACGCTATCGATCAATTCCATTATTTCGGACAAATTGCAAGTATTTTTACATTTCTGTCTCTATTATT
>JAPYZT010003036.1:0-24164 GCA_030522965.1 Tryphoninae sp. A BG-2022a
TGTACTTGGGGTACCAAAGCTCGATGGGGTTCTGAATTTCTCGGGACAATCCAAGCCTAAGCAAGTCCCTTCTATATTTGTCTGAATTCGTTGGTATTATACAGTCGATGTCATAACTGTACTGTTGCTAAGAAACAACATAACCCCAAAATTTCGGGCGCCCGGTTTTTGAATCTAATTATTTCGGGATACTACATTATTGTAATTAGTGCCAAGCAATTTTACCCACGATTACGTGTCTACATATCATTATAATTTGAAAGCCATGTGCTAGAAACTCAGCCTGAACGAAAATATATTATTAACCTAAAAATGTTAACTTTTTGATCGACAGTTGCAAACGAAATTTGAAGCATAATTTTCATTATGCTCTAAATTAATTACAGATAATGCCAAAGGAATAGAAATACATGGTCAATTTTCGTATTATATGATTCAACTTTATTTCATCCGCTATGTACATGATCGTCTCTCCGCCCCGTGACCTTACTTTCCATCGATCTGGTAAATACAGGAAGTGACGAAGTAGCCATAACGGTAAAATAGAATATATTTTTTCAAATGTTTTAAATCCTTTTTCCACTTTTATCTAAAATAGTGTCGTATTTACAATTAGGCGTAAGGAATCATGATGAGTGTCTTTCGGCTAGATTTTCTTAGTCCAGGCTCTACAATTCCTTCCCAACATTTTTTGTTCCCTATTCGCGTCGAATATTCCTGACGTGCATCTTTTCTTACTATCGATACGAACTACTGGTTATCCAAGTATTCGCGACGATAGGTTTAACGCAAATTGCAATACTATAAACTACAAAAACATTACGATGTGCGCGACCAGGGATTCATATGTATATATATACACATGTGTATGTATATAGATATTTCTTTCAGTGTTTGTTAGTTGGCAGTAGTCGTGTTAATTGGCCAGATAAACCTTGTGAAACTAAATTTTGCTTTTTCTTAACTTTGTCAAATCTACATCGATTAATCGAATGTGCAGATTGGCGATTGCCATATTAGAAGTTAGGAACGTCCTATTGCTTGTTCGAAAATTTCGATTACACTGCCATTAATCCGTTCAATTCGTTAGTCGTATATTGTACAATTGTTGTTTGGGACGAGCGGTGCAATTAACGTTCACTTGTTGTGAACAGGAAGTTCTGTGATGTAGATTCATATTTACGTATTGTTGTTTCTCTCTTTGTACGAGGGAATTAGAAGAATCTACTGAAAAAGCCACCTAAACTCTTCTTCTCGTCCTGATTGATAGAGCGGAGAAAAATGCTGTCGATGTCTTTGTAGACTTGCTCGCTCGATTTTGCCGCATTCACATAATTGTGAATTCCTTGAAGAGCATAATAGTCGACCAACGGTTGAGTCTGAGTGTGGTACGTGGTGAGACGTTTCTTCAATGCCTCAGCATTGTCGTCGGATCTCTTGACCAAAGGCTCGCCGGTCAACTGGACGAGTAATTAAATTAATTATTAGTTATTATTAATTTTACGCGGAAAGACAAACAAATTTAACAATCGGCACATAAGAATTTTTTAAAGGGACGCCTAGCTTGTGCATTTGGTAATTAATTTTTTAACAGAAATAAGAAAATAAATACTCTACTTACATCGTCCTTCATTGTTACTTTGGGTGGCGCAAATTCTTCATGATAAGAACGCCCGCTTGGTGGATGTATCAAACGTCCCGTTATTCTCTTTACTAGCAAATTATCATCAATGCCAAACTCAATTACAGCATCGAGTTTCGTTTTTCTCTTCGCCAACATTTCGTCCAACTGTTAACACACAGACAGAAACAATAAAAAGATGATTTTTAGAAACTCAAATAACTTAAAAATATTTCACCAAATTAAAGAAGAAACCTAAAATAACAAAGTTAATATTTTTATAACATAAATGAAGAAAATGCAAATCATAATCTGCCAGTACTAAATCTTATTATAAATAGAAGACAGTTACTTTCTCTGCTTGAGGTACGCTTCTAGGAAATCCATCTAAGAGAAAGCCACGTTTGCATTCTGGTTTGTCCAAATTTTTATTGATCATGCTAACGACAAGATCGTCGCTGACCAATTTGCCCTCGTTCATGATAGTCTGGAGTTTGGTGCCGAGATCCGATCCCGAGGCAACCTCGGCTCGGAGCATATCGCCAGTGGACAAGTGGCAGACACAATAGCGATCTTTGAAGAGCGGCGCCTGAACAAAAAAAAAATAAAAGATATTATTAACAAAATCAATTAAACAAATATGCATATATATATATATATATATATACACAACTAAATTAAGGATGAAAAACAAGCTCGTGGTGGCTTTGATTACAGAATAAACGAAAATAGATGGACTCTCGACGTATCGGATAACATTCGAGGTCGACAAGATATGAGGCTGAAATATCGAAAGGTAATTAAAGTCCATTGAGTCCAACACAGTACCTGGGTTCCTTTGCCGCTACCAGGCGGACCTAACAAAACGGCGTTTATTCCTCGCGAGGGTGTCTCGACCTTTTCCTTGGTAGCCGGTGCAGCTGCTGGAGCCATGATTTAATAATTCGAAAAAAAATAAACTTTTCGATTCTTGTCTCGAACGACCGTGAAGTACCTTAAAAACGTGTGCTAAGGTGTCGCGAGAGGTAATGCAAAATCAGCTCCGTTTCGCATACCACGGACAGGCACGAAAGCAGAAACGCGAGTGGTATTAAAATTTTTCGATGTGGAACCAGAATGCACGCTGATACGCGACGAACGTCGTTGTATCGTGCGAGAGCTAGCGCGCAATCTACTTTACCGACCGAGCGTGTAAAATGCCTATATACGTAGTACCTTTAGATGCCAACAGATGGCGCCGCCGGTTCGTTTATTTAAAAAAAACGCATTTTTCTTGGGATTTTTCTATGGTTGACCATAGAATGTGATTGTTTGAAGCGCCATGAACTTAGCCGCTTATTGTTAAAGTCTAAAACTTTTTTTCTTATAATTGTTTTTGGCGCGCTGTTTAAATTTGGACATCTTTGTGAAAGAATTTCTATGATTAGCTCCACCTCCACCATATTAAAATGGCTTTTTCGAGAGTGTCGCGCATGAAAACTAAAGAAATACCAATATTACAATTATTTATATTTGTCACAAATATTTTAGAGCGCCATGAACTTAGCCGCTTATTGTTAACGTTTAAAACTTTTTTTCTTATAATTGTTTTTGGCGCGGCGTTTAAATTTGGACATTTTCCTGAAAGAATTTCTATGATTAGCTCTAACTCCATTATATTAAAACGGCTTTTTCGAGAGTGTCGCGCGTGAAAAGTAAAGAAATATCAATATTACAATTATTTATATTCGTCATAAATATTTTAGAGCGCCATGGACTTAGCTGCTTATTGCTAACGTTTAAAACTTTTTTTCTTATAATTGTTTTTGGCGCGCTGTTTAAATTTTAATATCTTCATGAAAGAATATCTATGATTAGCTCCAACTCCACCATATTAAAACGGCTCTTTCGAGAGTGTCGCGCATGAAAACTAAAAAAATACCAATATTACAATTATTTATATTTGTCACAAATATTTTAAAGCTCGCGTACTCGCTTTTACATACTGTATTCCTGCTGCCAATAATATCCACAATTTCAACGCCTATATCGTTGATTTATTATCACTCACATTATCGCTCATTTAAAAAAATCACCGATTTCCACATATTGTCCTGGTACCCATGAACCTCGAGGCACTTTCCATTTGCAAAATTGGATCAACGAATGGAATATTCGTGGATCGTAGAGGCGCTAGTATTGCATACCAAGATGACGACTGTCGTAGTTTCAAGTCATCCATTTTGCTATAGAAGAATTTCAGAAAAATCCTAGTTGCTGACAGATCTACTGCCACTTCCGGTAGATCCCTGCCTGGTCAGGTCGTGCCTAGCAATGCCAACGGCTCGTTGCGCAACGCCGTAATGTTCGTAAGCGTCTTTTCCGTAAGTCACGCTTCCCGCGCTTCCTTCCCTCTTCAACGTTTGCGTATCACTCGTAGTTGTCGAAACTGGCACCGTATTCATCGCTTGTAGAGCATTGAAACTCTGCATCACGAGATGCGAAGCAACAGTCATGGTCAATGGATTACTATTATTGTTGGTACTATTATTATTATCATTAGTGATATTATTATTATTAATATTATTGTTGTTTGTCAAAACTTGAGCATGGGTTATTATTGGTTCGGAAGCCGCCCGGGTGGTAGCCGGCAAGGTGGTTGCTGGAAGATTGCGATGCGGTAGAACATCGGCCTGATAATTATTAGGTTGTTGTTGCTGGCTGGGAACTGGAAATGGTGCAGTATGAGCACGGTGTCTTCTGCTTGGAACTTGAGGACTCCCCGGCACTGTCTGTCGTTCCCCGTAGCCAATCAGCTCGATCTCTCGCGGTGAGAGGTTCTGATTGGTCGAATCCGGATTGGCCAGTGGCCTATCCTTCGTAACTTCCAATTGGTCGACGACTGCCCGACCATTTTCATAACCAATACCGTTGTTAACGGCGATTTTTCTGATTGGCGAACTGGAACTTCTCGCCGAATCGTTGCGTTCGACGATCGTAGAGGGAATTGCAATTGGTTGATGAGCCGAAGCGGAACCAATCGGATCGTTTATATTTGGCGCGGATCTTATGAGAATCTGTTCCTTTTCCAACTCGGCGAGCTTCAAGGCATTCTCGGCAGTGATCGATGATCGATCGCTTCCAATTGCCTGGCTCGGATCACCATTCGGAAAACTACCAAAACGAGCTACAGTGTGACGCTCGTGAGCTACTTGAGGAGCGAATGGATTTCGCGTTTCCATGTGTCTCATCGTTCTTGCCGCACGATGGTTCGAATTAATTATCGTATATGCTCGTCTTGCCTTGCCACTCGTGCCGTTTTTATTCCGTTGCAAATTGTCGGTCGTGCCAGATTTCGTCGAAGAGGTTTCCGTAGTTATGGGTCCTGTTTTGGTCCTTGTAGTTTCCAAGGCTCGGGAACTTGGTCGCCTCTCTGGAAAATGGCGACCCTTCATACCAGTATCCTCGTCAACATCCGAAATGCCGTTCGTTTTGTCCAATTCCTCGAGATCCGATTCTTCCTCATTCTCCTCGGCTATTGCGCTCGACTGGATCCATTCTCGTATACGATCCTTCTTTCGGGTACGATCAACCGTTGTTTCAATGCCATATTGTGTCAGAGTATACAACAATTGATTCTTCTCCTCCAATGAACTGTGAAAACTGTACATCGATGGCGACAGCTCGTCTCTTTCGTCCGCTCCGCCTTGAAGATTGATGATTTATCACAGAGGTTGACAGAATTGTCACCAGGAATACTTACATTAATTGCCTGATGTTGCAACGAAATGAAAAATAATCTCACCGTTTAAGGCTTTCTCAGCTCCCAATTTAGCGAGCCACCTATCTTCTAGGTACTTGTTGACCTCAAGAACGCTCACCGGTCGCTTCTCTAGTTTCGGCTCCAAAAGCCTCTTAAACATCCTGAAAAATTTCCAAAATTTTCTTTCAAACTGTTTTTACGTTTATTATTATCGTGATTTGTATTTATTCGTTAGAAAAAAAGGAGTAAAATGAATATTGCGTAGCGGACCTTTGTGCTCGTGAGCTTATTAGCTGAAACAATTTCGGTTTTTTGGCAATGTTTAACGTCGCCGTGTGCCAGTTTAGATATCGTGTGTATCGTCGATCGTCCATTGCCGCCTTTTGCCAGGGTATACATCCCGTGAGACATACAAAGAGGACGATTCCAAATTGCCATACGTCATGAGAAGTTAAAGCTCTGAGAAAAAAAAATATATATTTATAAATGCGAAGTCAAATCAACGTAAAGTCCTGTATCTTCGCTGATATTGAAATTTTATTTACTTGTATGTCTCGTCAGTGTCAATCTGCAGTACTTCCGGTGGTGAATATGGTAGCCACTCGTTGTGCCTTCGTACAATTGTATTGGTACGCCTGGTCTCGCCGAAGTCGCATAATTTTATACGGGAGAAATCGCTCCTGAATACCAGAATATTGTCGAGCTTAATGTCACGATGAACCAACTCTCGACTGTGAATGTGATGAACCGCCGCTGCGAGTTGTCTTGCCACTCTCTTGGCGTGCAACTCACCGAGCCCCGTCTCGGTTACGTTCGACGTAAGATCACCTGTTAAGCACCGTTAAAATAGTTCACTCGCATATACAATGAATCATTACTTAAATCTCGACCCAGAAACGACAGCTGATATTATTTTTCAGTCCTTCGAAAAAGGTATAAAATGCGAGGTAAATATTCCTACTTAACATTAAATGCAATCAATGTAACTACGATATAATTTTCGGTACATCAAGTGCTCTGGATAAAGCGATTTCTCACGATTCAACTTTCCTGGCCGGATCCGGACCAGCGCTCTACCGAATTGCGCCTGCGCAACCACTTTACCGAATACATTACTGCAGATGGTGGGGGTAAGTGGAATAATGCCTATGGACACCTTTAGCTGTCTCTCAATATCTACAAGTGTCGTAAATAATTACGTATTCTATGTAAGTGTCCTGAAAGTCCGCAAATATCTCCGAATGTCCATAACTTCAAGCGTCACAATATTCACAAGCATGTATGTCCGTGAATGTCTTTTAGCGTTATAAATAAACGTACGATATCATTTCCGGTACATCAACTGCTCTGGATAAAGCGATTTCTCACGATTCAACTTTCCTGGCCGGATCCGAACCAGCGCTCTACCAAATTGCGCCTGCGCAATCCCTTTAGCGAATACATTGCTGCAGATGGTGGGGGTAAGTGGAACAATGCCTATGGACACCTTTATCTGTCTCTGAATATCTAGAAATGTCGTAAATAATTACGTATTCTATGTAAGTATCGTGAAAGCCCGCAAATGTCTCCGAATGTCCATAACTATGCTCCAAGCTTCTCAATATTCACAAGCATGTATATCCATGAATGTCTTTTAGTGTTATAAATAAACATATCTCCGAGTATCCAAGATCCTCCGTACGTGGTGTCCATGACAGTTTGTGACTTATGTCGAGTGTGTAAGTGGCTCAAAATATCCAAGATTCCATGTCACTGCCTCAGTATTGAATATACTTGTGGTCGTTTAGAAGTGTCGCAGGGCTTCTCGAGGATCTCCGAATGTGCGTACGCACACGTAAGTGTCTGAGTGTCCATAAGCATCTTAGCTTCTTTGATTAATCATAAGTGCTCATAACTATCTTTGATTATTAATCACTAACCGCGAGATCATTATTTCTCCTTCTACTTGACAATTGAAGCGTTATAATAAATAAAGTGATGAAAACAAAAACAAAAAATATTGCTCACCCAGAGGCGCGTATTCCTGACTGAAGATGTAAAATCCAGCAGTCTCAAAGGCAACGTCGTAGGTCGTTATGATATTACGATGCGCTGATAGATGAAGCCCGTAGTGAAATTCACGATAAAAATCTGTGATACCGGTGTATGCTTTCGGCAACGCTTTCAATACCATTTCCGTCTGCGTGCTACGATGCTCGGTGAGTAAAATCTTGCCGAACCAACCCTCTCCTACGATTTGCAGTATGTCGAACTCATCGGTGAGATTCACCTGGAGAGCGAAAAGAGGAACAGGCTCTCGATCACAGTCCATTACTCCGGATTTTTTAGTCGCTGTTGTCTTTGGCACTAAATAACGAACTGTGGATACTTTTAAAACATGGCGATCACGATAATATTATGAACTCCTCTTTCACATGTCTCTTAGCGCGTCTCGCGAGTTTCTCGCAAACGCTCGTTTCCCTGCGATCTAACACGACGAATTCTATTTTTAATGACGAGGAGGCCGGAATCGTCCAACATGAGACTTTTGCCTTATGTCTTTCTCTCTCTCTCTCTCTCTCTCTCCCTCTCTCTCTCTCCCTCTGGTTTAATTCGTGCGATACTGCTTGCGAATGGGAACAAGAAAGCGAGATCTTTCCTGTCATGTATCTCTGCTATGTGCCATCTCTATAAAGGCGCGAGTTATTTACGGGAATAGAATTCGCAACGATCTGGTCGGGCGCTGGACAGGTTCTGTCCAGCGCCAGCCGAAAACCAATGAGGTAGGAAACAGAGTGGGATAGAACGGTAAGAAAGTGGAGGGGCGAGATGTGTTAGAAAAATTGCAGCCGCCAGCTGTTTGTCCAATATGACGTATAGATGGCGTTAGAAGTGAACGTCGTGAAGTTAGCAACGAAGATTAAGTGTAACTCAATTTTGGTAATTTAAACGAAATGGACATCGGGGAATACCCATTCTATTTTCTTTTTCCATGATTTATAAGACTAATGTTTTATTAAACAAATAATTATTTGTCTATTTAATTTATTGAGAAAAATGGAAAATAAAAAAAAATGTTTGTAGGGAATTTATACATATATGTTTGTGCTCCCAATCTAATTATGTCTATTAGTGTGTATACCATACCCTATATTCGTAGAATCCCGAGAAACCTGACAAAAATAGAAGGCTCGATTGATCAACTGTTTATGTCCATTCGCGATTCTATAATGTACACAAAATTCGAACCAGTGTAAATCAAGTCTTTTCTACGAATCATTATAAGAATAAACAAATCTTGACGGTCAAAAAACATCTTAAACGAAAAGTTTTTTTTAATTTCATACACTTGCGAATCAAAATATTTTTTTTTTACGCGAATTCCAATAAAATTCGGTCGAATCAAAGAATCTGGGAAATTAAATCTTGATGAATAATTTCTTATTAAAAAAAAATGAAAATGGCGATCTACAGCTATAGCGTCACATTTCCTCATTCGTGCGTATAAAGTGAAATTTCGACCGCGGTCATCAGTATTACAAAATTTGGCTTTTGTTGGTTTAATGCCAGGAAAAGGGAGAGACCGTAGCTCGCGTTGCAAGTGTATATGTTGCAAGTGGCTAACTATTTCTGGATCCGAGAGTCTCCCGATGCCTGGAGATATCCGAATCGCTTCTCTGTTGGTATCGAGTATATATAGCTTGTAATGATAAACATGTACGCATATAGAACGTATATTACGATATACAAGCATATGGGGCGTTCCATGTTGAATCGGCCATTTCAATAATTTATCAAATAATTTTTTTTTTAATTTGCCCAAATTAAAATATTACTTTGAAAACATATTTTTTCTTAATCGAAAAAAAAAATTAATTTTTTACTCCTGTTTTAATAATTGTTATTTTCTTTTTCTTTTGAGACGAAAACCCTCATATTTCTGCGAATGTCTCGGCGCGAGGTTGTCACGTCCGCTTTATTTTTTGTGTACCGAAAATTCATTCGGTATTGTGTTTTCCGTGACCTCGCCAACAACCACGAATTTTACGAGTCGCACGCGGGAATTCCGAAAACTTAAGCCAAGAAATGCGTTAGTACCAGGGAACAATCGACCAGTAACGGTATGATCCATTCGGTCGTGGTCTTGACAAAAAGTTTATCAACAACTGTAAGATTTTATTTCATGTGGATGATTGTAAATTCCCAACTTTTATAGAAAATAAAAATAAAAAAACTGGAACTAATATTTGAAAAATTTTCGTCAAGTACTAAAACAGCTCAATTTTGTTTGTAAAATGAAATCTAAAGTATTAATAAATTAAACGACGTGTGAAAATTCGAAATTGAATTTTTAAAAATAGCAATAAATGCAATATGGAAAAATCGAAATAAGATTTGAAAGATGGACAACAATTGAGAAAATTAAAACGACGCTTACCTTCTCCAACTCGAATTCCCTTATCCTGTGTATCGAGCCTCCGATGGCTTTCTTCGCGAGACTCATCTTGGTTCGCGCAGCACCTCGATCGTTCTTTGTCACGTCTATTCCGTAAATTTATTTAACGCTTCGCTTCCTGACGATTCAGCAGCTGCTTTTCCGAACGAATGAATTTACTCCGGCACTCTTGATTAACGGAAATAAACATACTAGATGTTCGTACGATGACGTCCGAACGTGTCGTGCTACAGTGATATATACCGGGTGTCCCAAAAGTTTTGGATTCTCTGGTACCTGCGTGTAGATTGTAGTGCCACGGACCCACCTGCGAAGTTAGAACGATTAATTCGCGATAGTTCTCAAATATCAGACGTTTTAAGTTAAGGGGACAGTTAAATCGTCTCTCGTACGAAAACTATGGCGAATCGATAATTCGGACTTTGCACGTGGCTTCGTGGCATCACGAACTAGCCGCAGATACCAGGCGATCCGAAACTTGTTGAGACTCCCGGTATATCAACATGTGTACACGCGCGTATGGATGTATGTCTATATATATATCATTTAAAGAAGAGTCTTTAGTTCTTTTCTCATCGTTTTTTCGTCGATGACTAATGTATCTATCGCGATCTAACGACACTTACATTTAGACACGACTGTGATGTCTGTTATTCGGTATTGTTGGCTAATCGCCAAAGGGCAGAACGGCACTCTCCAGGATCAAGGAACTAGACGATCGTTCGATGCTTGAAGAGTCAGTCGTCTTCGCGTCTTTCATCGCGTGAGGCCAAATATTTATCAATCGGTTTAATTTCAATTCGCGTAAGAAAGATCAATTTATTTTCTCGGTTTTTTGTTTCATCGTCGTAGGATAGTCAGGCATTGCTCTATGTCGATGAAAGAAAAAAGAAGGCTTTTGAATAAAAAAATATAAACTGGAAGACAAAATAAGAATTAGTAATCAAAAGTTAAGATTAATATAAAAACATAGTTTTAATAAATAAATATGAAATCGACTTGAAAATGAATCTTTGCGATTTTAAGAATTGTTATTCATTTTAGTGTTAAACAAATTAGTCATTTATCAAAAAATACATTTTAGTAACATTTGTGTCGAATAAAAAACAAACGATTTCGGTGTATTTCGTCTGAAATGGTGAACACTTTTCGTGGAAAATATTGACGGCGCGTTACGTTCCGAAGAATTGGCAGTCGCAAAGAATAACGACCTCTTTTAGCCCGAAATATTAATCATATCGGAGAAAAAGCAGAAACGGTATTTTTACCGACCCGGTGCTGGTCAATTCCGCTTTAAGATGAAATAATACATTGACCGGGCCACCATATGAACGAAATAGATGATTCTGACGTTTCTTTATTTTCGTATCAACGACTGATATTTCAAAAAGAATAAAAACGCGAGCCTAGACGTATGCGCATGCGCGCGCAAACAAGTGCGCATGCGCATACGATCGCGCGCCAATGAATTTGAATTCATACGTCGACATCTCGAGAACTACAAGAGCGATCATTTTCAAACTTGTCACACGTCACAAACATTGAACTCTTATTGTTCTTCCAAATTTTCATAACAATCGCGCACGTATTTTAGAATTTATACGTTTGTTAAACTTTTAAAAAATCTCAGCGGTCGTTGTAACTTTCGTAAATTTACGATTATCAAGCTGATTTTTTTTACGGAAGTAGGCTGGAGAATAAACATCATCAATATGGAGTTCGATTAGAATCGGTCGAGAAAATCAGATTTTACAAAATTTTGAATTCTTTAAACGTGTTAAATCCCGTTGTTTTTTTTAGAACGTCCATTGATAAATAATTATTTTATAAGTACAAAAGTCGTAATTTTTTAATAAAAACAAGATGATAGTTTTTAAAAACGTACTTGTATTTAAAAAAAAACAATAATAACAAAAATGGGTCGTCGTTGCAATGACCCGAAAATATAACGATGGCCGTGAAATCAACAAGGCTCCAATGATATGTGTATAGATTGTATACCAATACGTATAGATTGTATGCCAATATGTATAGATTGTATACCAATCGTAAATTCAACGTCAGCGAAACGGTGGCAGAAGCAACTTGTGAACTGTGAGCTTTATTTCTGTGCTCTCTCTCTCTCTCTTTCTTTCTCTCTGTCTCTCTCTGCACGCGTGTCTTTCAATCGCAGATCTTTCGCAATTCTACCCACCCTATCGCATTGACGACACCCGTGATTGATTAACGGCATAACAAATGCTAATCTAATTTTTATTCAATTAATTTTTATTAAACAAATTTTCAAAAATTATTATAACTTTTTCTTATCTTATTATCAAATCAAAAATATTATTTCGCGAAATTTAATTGTCATTTGTTTCTTTTTTACTAATCACTTTTCAATATTTTAATCGAATCATTGATAATTAATCGTGCGATAAGACAATTTTATTTAAAAAAAAAAACAAAGAACGCGGAAATTAATTTCTATTTAAAAATTGATCAAAAATTTGAAAAATACGAAAATAAGAAAAACAAAATATTTTGAATTTTGCAAGATCCAAAACTGTTCTGTTCATAACAATGTTTTTGATTAATTAACCACAGTGTCCTCTATCCAATAATTTATCGAAAAATATGACCCAACGAATTATTCAATTGAAAAAATTCTTTTTCAACAATCTAAAAACGAAAAAAAAAATCTTCATTCCCTCAATAACGGTCATCGTCGTCTTACCAATTAGATCGACTCGTCTCGTGCATTTTTTTTTACTGCAGTCTAGAAAAAAATGAAATTGGTCTCGAGCCAAATCGAAACTCTAAAAACTCCTCGCACACTTAGCATTCCCTTTGACTATCACCATTAACGCACTGTTAAAATCGAATAAAAAAAAAACAAGACAAAATAAATAAAAAATAATTAATTAATTTTCCCAGTCACTCAACAATTTTTGAAATTTTTTTTTTTTTCGAAACAATATTTTTTTTAAATTGTTCTTTAGTTTATTTTTTTCTACATTTTTATCCCATCAAGACGAAGGTAAAAAAAACGAGCATTACACGAGGATGAACGAACGAAATTGTCGAACCGATCGCGATTTCACGAGGCTCGTTTCACGGGTTGTTCGGCGGGGTGCACTCTCACGTCTGTCTGCAGTATTTATAAAACACCGACCGGAAAGCGACTGAGCTGATTTTGGCGTCGAGCCGGCTTGGCCCCGTCGTTGTCGTCGCCGTCTTCGTCGTCGTTATCGTCGTCGTCGTCGTCGACGACGACAACGTCGGCGCGGATTCTACACCCGGGCGCTTAGTGCGAACAATACGATTCGAGGTAGAACCGCCGATTCGCGATAGCTTTATATCGAAAATAATAATAACGCGACGAAATTCCGTTGTGTTTCGATAAAAATAGGGTTCTGGTCGGACGCTGATTGGGGTAAGTTTTTCATTGAATATTTATGTTTGTTGGAAGGTGACGATTGAGCAGTCGTTAATTATGGGATTAATTAATTGTGAGAAGTTAATCGTTCGAGGAATTTTTATTTTCTAATTAATAAAAAAAATTGTGATTGTTTTTTACGAATTAAAGTGGATTAATTAGTCAGTAATTTTGTAATTTATTTTAATTAGTTTGGAGTAATTAAAAATTTGGTAATAATGTTTGTGTTATTATTTAATTATACTGGGAACGTTGGGTTGAAATTAATTAATGTTTGATTATGGGATTAATTAATTGTGAAACATTAATCGATCGAGCAATTTTTATTTCCTAATTAATAAACAAGTTGTGACTTTAGATTGGAGTAATTAACAATTTGGTAATTAATATTTACTTAATGTTTTATTATGGGATTAATTAATTGTGAAACATTAATCGATCGAAAAATTTTAATTTCCTAATTAATAAAAAAAATTGTGATTGTGTTTTAGGAATTAAAGTGGATTAATTAATTAATTAATTAGTCAGTAATTTTGTAATTTGTTTTAATTAGTTTGGGGTCATTACAAATTTGGTAATAATGTTTGTGTTATTATTTAATTATACTGGAAACGTTCGGTTGAAATTAATTAATGTTTGATTATGGGATTAATTAATTGTGAAACATTAATCGATCGAGCAATTTTTATTTCCTAATTAATAAACAAGTTGTGACTTAATTAAAAATTTGGTAATTAATATTTAATTAATGTTTGATTATGGGATTAATTAATTGTGAAACATTAATGGATCGAGCAACTTTAATTTCCTAATTAATAAACGAGTTGTGGTTTTTTTACGAATTAAAATGGATTAATTAATTAGTTACTAATTTGTTAATTAAATTCAATTAGTTTCGAGTAATTAAAAATTTCGCAATTAATGTTTGGTTTATTATTTCATTATTCTGGGAACGCTGAGTTGAAATTAATTAATGTTTGATTAAGGAATTTATTAATTGCCAGAACTATTTAATCGATCGATTGAGCAACTTTTATTATTTACATAATTGGTCGTTGTCCATTTTTACCAATTTTCTAAATCTCGATCAGCCATTTTGATTTTCTAATTTCTGATATTATAATTAGACTCAGCGACCTCAAAAACCTCTGAATACCAAATTTTATCAAAATCGAATCATTTCTTAAAATTCGCATCCGCCATTTTGAATTTCTTAATTTTGATAATATTTTTAGAATTCACTGATTTAAAAAGCCCTTAGGGCACGTATTTTTATCGAAATAACGATATACTCAATCTTTGTGACGACGAATCACGATCTTCAAAACTAATTCTCATATATATAACACGAAAGATAAAACGACCAATGGATTCTCGAAAAGTGCCTAGCTTCATTTCACGTTGCTGCTGAATGCCATGTTGAACGCACGAGTAATTTTTGACGCCGGCTGAATAATCTTAAAATTATAGTGGGTCGAGCAAATACACTCCGGCTCTCGAATATACAGCGAAGAGCCTAGACGCAAGTCAAATCTCAAGATTCTATAGTTAAGACACGGATTTCGACATATATATACCTTGCCAGCATTATTTTCCCATTTTCTTGACACATCTTGTGCACACGCGGAATACAATTAACAATAAAATAAACTTTTTATACACATAGGAAAAAATATTGTAATTATTTATATATAAGTGAAAAGGGTTAATTTAATATTTTTTGTTCATTGGTGATTTCCGGTACAACAATCGGTAAAAATAAAAATAAAAAGATTCCTACTTTACCGACTGAGATTTGTTGCCGAGCTGCGTAGTTCCTTGATACGCCGCTACCGCGCGGTGGTGCTGCGCTCCAGTCCCAGCTATCGCTCCTACCGACGAATGATTGCATCTGCGATAACTGCGTATGGGAATAACAGCGTATATTCTAATGTTCGTTATTTGTACTAACGTACACACAGACGATGATTCAACGAAAGTTTCGCGGCCGGCGCACCTCGATCGTCGATTCCGATAATTCACTTGCGTCACAATATTCGTGCCAATTAATCACGAAGCCACGCGATTGTTTCCAAAAGTTGCGAAAACGCTTTTATTCTGACGAAATGGCGTTTTGTCAGAACCAAGTCTCTCAAACAATAGGGTTTACGTGGTTACAAAAATATTTTTTTATAAATAATAAAAATAATGAAAAAAAAAACAACAACGAATATATTTTCCTGAAATACGATTTGGAAATATTCTTCCCAAATAAAAATATTGCAAATTTCGTACAAATTTAGAAAAATCAATTCCCTGCTCAATATTTTTCCTATACTCCATATTAAAAAATTAGAAATTTATTCTTTCTGTACACCGACGATCAATTCAATCTAAAAGAAAAAGAACAACTTTATTATTATCATTATCGTACATGCCCACGTACTTAACGGCTAATTACACAACGCAAACCAATATGGCGGCCGAACCTGAAAATCCATTGAAGCGCTGGTGCGAGACTTCCTCGGGAGAATAAAAAAATTCGTGAACTTGCGTGTATAAATGGCCAGGGGATTCTCGCTGCAACAGGTGGCTCGTCTCGTGCGTCTCGCTCGTTCATGCCTGCGTGCGCGCGCCTCTCGCCCCCTCCCTGCCCTCTCCCTCGCGACCATTGCGTCCGCGTTCCACGAGTGTGTGAGTGCGCGGGCGCGTCCGAGGAAAACTAGGAACGCGCTTTGCAATTGTAAGTTGGGAAACATCACAGACAATTAGCAGTTACGCCGGTGTGATAGTATGGTGGGGGAAACGACGAAGGAGTGATGTCAGGAGCGAAGAGAAGAACGAGGAGGAGGAGGATTATAATTCGTTTTCTACTCTCGGTTCTCTCGTGCTGCGAAAGTGAAGACCTGAAATAAGAAATCGCGTTAGTATCGGCGGTCTTAGTGTCTAACTGTCTTGGCACCGTCTCGATAATACAGTGAGAATATTTATATATATACACATACATCGTATCACGGACTGACAGACGAAAAATCGTGCGCGCATTCGTACGAATTTCGCAATATATTTTTTTTTTTTTTCGAGAACGAAATTTTGTTCACGCATGTATTAAATCGATGATGGGGATTGGCGAAGAACCCGCGAGGGTCGGCTTTTCTCACGGTGTTTCAATATTTAACCTTCATTTGGGTGCATTCTCTTGTGTCCATTCGCGATTCAACGATTCGTAAAACATCGTTAACGGTTTTGTGCGAAACGCGTAACTGTATGCGTCATTGAGCTTTCGAAAAGGGATATACGAAGCTATAAACATTCGTCCTTCATTCATGGACGCGTCGCAGTAGAGTGTCGATCGGTTTTGTGTACTACTGTACTCACACGCACATGCGGAATTACACATATATCGCTTCATATATATATTTTAAATATATATATATATAGTTGTGTAGATACGTATATTTATATCTATACGTACATAAATATGTATAGATATATTAAATTGTCAGTGGCGACAACTCGACTACGCGGTGCAACTGTCAAGCTTGTTGAGGTTATGTTTCGCAATTCGCAACGCAGAGACGCGTTTAAACATCGTTTTCACTACGGTTTTAATCAGAAAGTCCGTGGACTACACGAAATCCCAATGGCGTCGTTAATTTTTTTATCGTTAAGTGTTTTTCTTCCTCTCGTATCGAACGATTCAATCTTTCGATTCGAACGCTTATATAAATATATATATATAGGCCGTATATGCGTGTTTATATAGATATAGCGATGTGTATCTGTAGTGTTGATTTTGTTTACGATAAGCATCGTAAATCGAGACTATTGTATTTCGTTACTCGCGTAAGTCGCCGTTCGTAACGAACAAAAGACTGACGCTCATCAAAGTCTTTCGTTTCGATTCTTTATCTTGCTTTTTTTCTATTCATTATCGCGCAAATGACGTCTTAGTTGGAAGAAAGATAAAAGTGGGAATTGAAAATATGTAACTCGTTTTTATAGTTGTATTGTTTAAATGCAATTTTGTATTATGTACTTGTTGAAAATTAGTTGATTCTTATTGTTTTTTTTACATTTCAGACGATTTGGGAGACGGAGAGTCGAATGTTGGATAGCGCTGGATAGTTTTTGGAATTCGCGCAATTGTTGCTGCGTCACACATTGCTAGGTATGCGAAGAGAAATACGACGCTGTTCGTGTCATGCCCTCCCGAGAGGACGCTCGGGATTGATCGTGTTACTTTAAAACGTTGGGATATTAGAGAAAAGTAAACACGTAAAATGCCTACTCATGGAAAAACGTTGAATACATTTAGCGACATGGATAGAACTCATGGTATGACTTACTCCGGTGGAGAGGCCAATCTCCATGAGTATTGGGAGGCTTATCAGAAGATGATGGAGGAAACTAAGATGTTGGATGATTATCTCGACGAGGAGTGCAGCCCCCGCAGTTATGACGGTATTGCAACTTTAAATAGCATCGCGGCTAATAATTTGTCTTATTGCTTTCTTGTTACTAATTTCTGAGCATATAATTATGTTCTTTTTTCATCTTGGTTGAAATTTTGAATACAGAGGGAGAGGAAGAAGCCGAGTGGCTGCGTGCTGCTGGCTTGGGCGAGTTAACCGAACCCTGGAAAGCTGGACGAGAAATTCAACCCGACGAATTAGGGGCTGTTCTTAGACCACTTTCTAAAGCTCAGGCTGAAGCTGTGAAGAAACGAGTCAGGTCTCTGAATCATACGGTGAAGCAACGTTTCAATCAACGCACCCGAGCTCGCAAACCAGATATTCGTGATGTTTTTAAAGACGTCGAGGTGAGACAGCTCGATGAATTTTGCTAGATATTCATAATGAAGCGCGATATCAAAAATTTGTTAATTCTCGTTGAAGGTATCGAGCACAGGGACCAGATCTCGAAGTGCAACGCCCGATTCTCTGGACTCAGCACCAGGTGAGACGTCGGGAAACGCTTCGCCACCCTCTCCACCGACGGTCAGCGGTACGATAGAGTCTCATCACCAAAAGTACGTTAAAATTCAATGATTGATTGAAAAATTAATCCTTGCAACTTTCAAGCAAAGAAATTTTCCCACAAACTGGATATTTTTTAGAAATTTTCGAATGAACGTATTATCTGGTATTCTTTTTTGTTTTTAAGCTAGAATTTTATTTCGCAGTGCAAACGTACCAAGTTTCGTTTCGATTTTCCATCGAAATTCTAGCGAAGGGAAAGAAACCGTTCGACGTTTGCCAAGCGCTCCATCGGCAGTACCAGCGCCGGTGACTATTGTAGCTCCAACGCCACAACCATTGCAAGAAATTTTCCGGAGAACCGGTCACTGGAGCCAGCGAGGTGACGTAGCTAGTGATTCCGGTGAGGACAAATATTAAATTTAATTCCTGTTTCGTTTATCTCAAAATTTTTTCTACGCAGTGTGTTAGGCAATTATGTGAGAAACAGAAAATATTTAAGCAATTGGCGTTGGTGCAAGCAAAACGCTATTTTTTAAATTGCCTCACAATTAAAATTGGTTGAAACTTTTTTGACTACTATATTAACAAACGAGCAACGAGTTGATACGACAAAAGAGAACAACTTTTTTTTATAATTAAACTGCAGGGTCTTTAATTGCATTGTTTAAACGTTTAACCTTTGCGAATGAATTAAAAACCGTTTTGCTTGAACTAACACCAACCACCTAAGTATTTTGTGCATTCAGATTGTTACCTAACACTCTGAAAAGATTCATAGTTGTCAATAAGTCTGATACACGTAACTGAATTTGCTCGTAAAATAAACAAAAGAGAATCAAAATCCTATTTTTATAACCACGAAAATATATTCTAGTCTGAAAAGTTTGAACTATCTATTGGAGACTGTTCCAAATTATTGATAAATTCTGGGCATGCGTGAACCGACAGTGCTCTTTTCATTTCAGAGGGTATCAAGTTAACGGCTTATCAGCGACTCGGTACGATTCATTTGTCGAGGCCGGTAATTCAGAAACGAAGCGGAAGCGACCCGAGCGAAGTTGCCAATACGACCGACTTAGACATCGAGCCCGCGAGCAAACTCTCCGTACCGAAAGATTTAACGCTTCGGTAAAATACAAATTTTTATATGAAACAAAATTTGTCTGCATTGGGGTTTATACGACGTCCTGTCTTTTTTATTCTTTAGTCGTAGTCCCGGAAGTCATGCGACGGTCACACGAAGTCACAGCAGTTTGTACGGAATGTCAAGACCGAGTCCAGACGTACTCATAACTCATCCCTTGAATCGCACTTCGTCCCATGGGCATCTGAGCTTCGAGGAGATGTGTCGATCTAACGAGACCAAGTCGGAAACGTGGAATGACGACGTTCTCGCGAAGGACGACGGTTATGCTCGTGAGGGTGTTGAAATGTTGTCGCAACGAGATCTTATGAAATTGCAGCCATTATTGTGGCTCGAGCTAAGCGCTGTTTTCGACAAGTACAATGTACCTTTGGTCAAACGAAAACCGAACAAACGTAGGAGAAAAGGTGAGTGATAAAAACACAAATAGTTTGTTAAATTATCATATTTTTTAGCCTAATTTTGTTTCTGCCTTTTAATTATAGCCGGCAATTTATTTGGTGTGTCATTATCGACGTTACTACTGCGCGATAGTCAGTTGACGAGTGACGAGAGCAACATACCTCTGGTGTTTCAAAAACTTCTTCATGAATTGACGCAGCGCGGTGTGAGAGAAGAAGGTATCCTGCGAGTGGGTGGTCATAAGCAAAAAGTCGAGACTCTGTGTACCGAATTGGAAATGGACTTTTATTCAAAGCCTCGTGATATCGACACACTGTTCGAACGTACGCCTTGCCACGATTTGTCGGCAGTTTTGAAGAAATTACTCCGAGACTTGCCGCAGCCTCTTCTTACCGTCGAGCTCATCGATGCTTTTTATCAAGTTCATGGTGAGACATTAAGCAATTCGACATTTGTAATATCCTTAATTCTTTTTCATGAGAATATTACAATGCTACGTATTGATTGTCTAACTTACACTTTTACGTTTACTCGGATATGTTTCAACCTAACTTAACTTTCGTGTTCGTCCGCAATTAATTCAACTTCATCATATAATAATTTCTTGATCTGTTATTCAGGTGTAAAGAATCCAAACGATCTCTCCTACTCGTTAAATCTGCTGGTGCTGCTGCTGCCTGTGGAGCATCGTTGCACCTTGCGTGCACTGTTAAGCTTTCTGAAAGTGGTCATCGAGAATCAAGACGCGAACAAAATGTCGAAACACAACGTGGCAATGATAGTCGCCCCATCGTTTTTCCCACCTCGTTACATTTATCCCCGTGATCGAACGGACCTCAGCGCTCAGGTTAACATGGCTGCTGTTTGTTGTCGGGTGACCGAGGCTTTGCTCAATAACGTAGACAAACTCTGGGACGTACCGAGCGATCTCGTAACTCAGTTGCGGAGACACTCCGAGGATGAACGTTATCATCGCAAGTACAAGAAGAAGTATTATTGAATTTCGAGAGTTTTCGAACAAGCGCGATAAAGATAGTATCGCCGATAAGATTTTCTAGAAATCTATCAAAATGTAAAATAAGTTAGAGTCGTAAATTCTAAATACCTTTGGTGCCTTTTCCGCCTCGCGAGATCAACGAGCGACACGATTGAATCGTGATCTTTGCGATGAGAAGATTTTCCTCGAAACACCGGAAAGAAACCGGTAGCGGATAGAAATCCAATTTTCCGATAACGTGTTTTTTTTTATTTCGATATTTTTATTTCTTTTATGTAATTAGAAATTTTGCGTAGTCGGCTAACGATCTAGCGAGAACAAATAATACAATACTCGATTCGTACACGAAATCATAATTTTGTTTTCAAAACGAGTCATCGGAGAATTAGATTTTTCATTGAGGAAAATTATGTTCTTTTTTCCGTTTATCGGGAATAAACAGTTGTAAGAAAAATAGTAGGCGTAGGCTTACGTTATCTAGGCAATGACTAATCGTATTGTACTTCTAGATACATAACACTACGATTTCCTTTTTTTTTTTTTTTAATAAAACACTTTTCTGTTCTTAAACTACTAAGTAACATTTCGCGTGCAATATCCATTTGCATTATTTCGAATACTTAGGGTGCTAGTGTTTTGTGTATGAAAATTAATCGCCGAGCAAGATCATTGATAAAAACTAATTGTTTTGTGTTCATCCTTTTGTTTCGCGCGCACATTCTTGGTCTCAAATACTCGACTGAAAAAGAAAACAAATAGACAAATACTGTAACGAAATTATGTGTGTCACGTACACGTTAAGTCACCGTACAATTAATATTTATTACTCGTGTCTGGCGTATTGAACTCGTTCTTAAGTTTTTTGAAATGTTTTTTTTTCGTCGGCATTTTCTTTTTTCAATCCAAGCGACTGGTAGACCAGAGCGTGCATCAAGTGGCATTTTTAATTAATATTTTCGTCGTTGTAACAAAGACTCGCGCTCGATAATTTATAAACTCTGAAAATCTTCAAACGTCTCGAGGACGAAAAATGAAGCAGATAAATTAAAGAAAGAAGTACGTTTCGTCGGATCGATCAGTCGTACGATCGTAGTAAATTCACAAACAATGATGTACTTCGCGTTGATAAAAAGTGAGGAAAAACAATGTATTTATCGTCTCGCACGACGGGCTAGTGGCCTTTATCACAAAGTATTTCTCTCATAGGCATTTTTCTTTTTTTTTCGTTGTCTTTTTAATGTGTCATTCTTACAGCCCGATAACGCCATATTATAATCTAAGGACCTGTACATACCGTTTCGTAATTTGTTATGTTACGTTAATAAAGTGCCAAAGAAAAGAAAAAAAAATTGTGATTTAGCTTCAAGTGTGTTGTTAATTTAGTCATCGTTGTTTAAGGTGTAAAAGTATGAGACAGAGAGGTAGATGGACAGAGGTGTGATATTATAAGGTTTCTGCGAACTTAGGAAGCCCTAAAAGGGATAAAGTACTTAGTCTAAATTGATATTTAAATTGTAAAAACCTAGTTCACTTGGCCGATTCGTTACCGTCGGTCGGCAATGCGGATTCGTCAGGAGATTCCTCTAATGGTGGACCTGTAAGGAGTAGTTTGATAAATATTTAATCGTAGTAAATTCTTGCTTTATCTATTATTTTGAGAAAATTTCGAGTAACAATGACAGTTTGTAGAATTTCACGTTCTATGTATCATAGAAGCAGTGAAGATCGTCGTGAGTATTTACTTAGGTCGGCAATTCGCTAGATGACGCTGACAGTACCACTATTAATATTTCCATCCAGCTAATCCTACTTAATAAGTTACCTTGCGAGTATCTTGTAAATATTTTTAAAGATTATAAATTCTCAGAGTTCTGTTTTGAAAGTTAAAAAATAAATGAGTTAAAGCTCATAAACATGGATAGATATGTTATAGATATGTTTCAGAAAATTGATGAGATGTTTACATACGATTTTGTATTAGTATAATTATTTAATAAATATTGAAATAATTATTTAATAAATTTAATAAAATATTTTGTTTTAGTATAATTTTTAAATGACTAACTTGTAGAAATAATTGTACCGACGACTTTTTCTTGTTCTTGAGCATTGTCTTGTGCTTCATTGCTGGACTCCCTCGTTACAATTGTTTGTGCAACGTCGTCAGGCTCGTTACCGATAATCCCAGTATCCCTTTTTACTCCTTGTTCCGCATAAATTCTCGGTGTATCCTTTCCTTTCGTCAGCTGTTGCTCAGAAATCATAGTTCTTCGCTCGGCCATGTTAGGACTCTCGTCGCCTAAATTAAAAAATAATCAATTTCAAATTTTCCCGCCAAATACAACAATGATAAAATACCGAATTATCGCTGAACCAACTATTATTGCCGACTGGCAAAACAGCAGATGATAAGTCTAGACCACGATTTAGTAATTCCTCAGAACTGATCGTTGATATTTCTTCAGTCGTTACGATAACTGGATTTGTCGTAACGACAGTAGTTACAGTACTTTGCGTTATTGGCGCTGCGGTCGTCGCAGCGACACCTTTTGTGAACTTCTTGCATTTTGTCGGTCTACGATTCAATTCTGAAAATCATCGAAAAGTACCAATTGTCGATAAAGATGAAACAAAATGGCGATGAAAATAAAATATTCTCACTATCGAGTTGTACGAGAATTTTCCCAAGTTCTTCTTCGTCGAAGAGAAAAATATTGCTTCTGCGGTCAAAACTAATGGTTGCCAGAGGTAGAAGCATTTTCCAGTCTTCTTCTAGTCCCACAACGATCACACGATGGCCAGATGATTTGAATTGATCGATGGATGCGGAATAAGATGAAGCTTGCTTCGAATCGACGATGGCGACTGAAAGAGGAATGCTCGTTAGTTCCTCGAATGGCCACGGTGGCGCGAAAATTTGAATTCGATCTTCTGATGGAATTGACTAATCTACTTTCTAATGATGAAAATATTAATCGTCCGATGAGGAAACGACTTACTTATCGAAATTCTACGTCCGTTGAACATCGAAACGTCATTGTGAAAACTGCTTATATCGCTTTTTGTCTTTGTATCGATGGAAATTATGTTTTGCTTCGCAAAATAAATCGCTTTGAGAATTTCGCAATTGTCGGTTTGATTGAACGACAAGTGAGTCGGAGGATCAGTGGCGGAGCATGTCATTCCCATTTGTAAATTTCGGGATACTCTGGGTAATTTTTGTAAGTTATATAATTAACAAATTAAATAAATTGAATAAATTGAATAAATTGAATAAATTGAATAAATTAAACAAATTAAATAAATTAAATAAATTAAATAAATTGAATAAATTAAATAAATTAAATAAATTAAATAAATTAAATAAATTAAATAAAATAAATAAATTAAATAAATTAAATAAATTAAATAAATTAAATAAATTAAATAAATTAAATAAAT
>JAPYZT010003037.1:0-13567 GCA_030522965.1 Tryphoninae sp. A BG-2022a
AGTACCAACATAACGCCACAAAAAAATCGAAATTCGAATATACGTAACCCGCGAAAATTCAAAATTCGCGATACTTTTTGAACACACCTCGTACACACAGCGCGTAATCGTATTGTTTTCAAAAATCCACAATAAGTTAGTACTTTTTTCATAAACTTTTTTTGGTAGGTAATTTTTTCAGGAATTTTTTAAATGTGTTTGATTACTCTTGATTGGGCTCAATTAAAGACAGATTATTCAACAAATAATACATTAAAGTGGATTGAAGAACAATTTTATTGAAACGAAAATAATAGTTAAAGTAATAAAGAAATTTTTCTCGAAATCACTTTTTCGAATTAGTATGGACGATAACTTGAATAATAATAGTTGAATATGTACAATATTTGCACGAAATTTGTTGTAATTGCTAATTTCTCTTTTTTTTAATAGGAATTGGTATATTTTTCACAGATTCGTATTCTGGATAAACAAAAAAATAAAGAACTTTTGATCGAAACATTTTTTTATAACGTCTCCATTTTTTACTCGCAACCTAAAGCTTTTTAAGATAAATCATCGGGAGTAAAAGACTTAAGTTTAGGTAAGGATTTCTAAACAATATAAAAAAAGTATTAATTAATTGAAAATTTTAAATTTTAAGATAAATGAAAATATTTTTATGTAATTAAGTAGAATCTTGTTTAAATATTCTTCAAAGATTCTTAAGTCTTTTTTTACTAATTTTGATGATAAAGTTTGCTAATTATGTTAGAAACTTAAGACTTTCTAAAAAAGATGGCAACACCAAAAGTTCTTATTTTTATGTAGAACACGAATCTGCAAAACATATATCAGTTTCCAATTACAGGAAAAAAGATGAACTCCAACTGATCTTGAAAACGTTCATCCAAGATCATACAAGTATTTTTTGTTTGACACATTGTTTATAACACTTTAATATACACGCACAACAAAAATGGCCAAAATTGGACGTACGGTTCCTGAGAAAAGTTACATTAAAAATAGCCATTTTTTCAAACTAATGTTTTTCAACATTCAACTGGTCCCAACGTCTTTCTATTTCGAATATCCTCAAAAATCCTACACAAAATTATCAATAAAGTTTTTCTGAACAAAACTAAAAAATATTATCGAAAAATTTTGAATAGTTTTGAAGAAATCTCAATTTGAAGCAAAAAAAGATCCGATCGGGGATTCCGAATATGTCGAACCTCCTTAAATGTCACACCCCGAACATACATATAAAATCGGGAAGGGGGGACGTACCTAGTCTGTGATATTCGGTTTATTGCCATCTTAAGTTAAACTGTTTGAGTTGGGACTTTATCAGATTATGGGAAAATTCTGACCCCATAAATTGGCGAAGATGACAACAGAAAATAATATTAAGAGCAAGCCAAAGAGAAAATATTTCTTCGGGTATGCCTCTGATGAAGGGTGGAAATTGTACGTTATCTCGTATGAAATTGTTAATTGATAACCAATCTCAATTCAACCAAAGTCAATTTTGTCATTCAATGTCAACAAACCCAAACCGAAAATGCTTGTCATGAAACATACCTTAGAACGTCAGCCTTTTTAATATTTGTTAAATATTCATATTCGTTAACTGGACATCTTTTTATAGTATAAAGGAATATTTATCAATCGTTATACTCCCTCAAAACTTGATTGAGCTTGACGTTAACGAAACGAGTACCAGACACTATACGTAAGCTCGTATTTTTGCACACAAGCATATATATATATATATATATATATATATATATATATATATATAAGCCCATGATTCGTCGTCTATTTTTCGGTCTCTTTCCTTTGATCCGTATTAACGTCGAGGATGATAGTGAAAAGGCTTTTCTCCCTATCTCGTTTTTTTTTTCTTTCTTATTTTCCGCATTTGTTGTCCATGTATTCGTTCACTCAGCATCTAGCAGTGGTACGTTCAATACGAACGACCAGACTGATACGACACTTGCGCTCGAAAAAAATCTCTGGTCCAATTTCACTCGGGCACGTACTAATACACTCTGTCGGGTAAAATATCTGTAAAGCTTATTCTGCACTCACTCTCCCTGTCGCTTTTCAAATCCGTCTCTTGCTCTCTACATTTTGCTCTCCAAGGGTACGTTTTTGCATTACTGATATTCCTTCACGTCAGTCAATAGTTTCTCTCTCTTTTCCTCTATTAATGATTCGTGACCTTTTTATACAAATATGACCTCCACTTTTCCCTCGGTTCCTTAATGTATATACCTTATATACTTATCACTGAGAAAAAAACTGGTGATACTGAAAACAATTATGCTATCGGCAATGTTCAATAATTAACTGTTCGTTAACGACTTGAAGCGTATCGATGTGAAAGTGGGCCACTACTGGTTTTGTTCTTATAATAGCTTGTAATTGATATTAACTTCAGAGCTCCAGTTGGTTCTCAGCAAGTAACTATTGGATTTTTAAAATTTCAAGAAATATATTAAACAATTTTGCTTGGAATGCAATGCAATATTGCTTGGAATATCTTGTGTGTTTTATATTAATCGAAATTTGTGTTTTTAAATTGTAATAACTATTTATTATTCAGCGACAGATTACTGGCACCCCGTAGTGTTTATTGAGGGTCTTGAGCAGTAATAAATACTGATATCTGGTTACTTGATTAGTTACTACTATATCCTCAGTTGTGTTTTTTAAAGGGGTGAACCACTGTAGAGACCAAAAAATGCAGCATGATTTGGGATTTTTTTTCAAAGAAACTAAACGACATCGAAATTCGGTAAAAAAGTTGTTATTATACAAGTAATGAGCACTGTTTATAAATTTTATTAGAGTTACACTAATCAAAATGGCGGCTTCCCAGCTACTTTTCTTTTTGCTGTCTGGCCAAAATCATAACTGCTGCAATCTCAAAGCTGCAATAATGAACCAAAAAGAATTCGATATAGTATGATAACAGCTTCGATACTATGCAGAATTTTAGTTTTATATTGCATAATTCAAATGTTATTAACAATTTTCATGAATTAGTTTGCCTTCTGTTGAAATTTTTCTTCAACAACACATCACTTTTGCGAAAATCAATTTTAAAAAAAGTCTTATGTAATGTCGAAGCTGTTATCATACTATATCGATTTGTTTTTAGTTCATTATTGCAGCTTTAAAATTGCAGCAGTTACGCATTCGGCCAGGCAGCAATGTTACAGAAAAGATGCAACTGGGAAAGTGCTGGAAAACCGCCATTTTGTTTATTACAACTTTGATAAAATGTATAAACAGTGTTCAATACTTATAAGAACCTTTCCACCCAATTTCGATAAATTGTTTAATTTCTTTGAAAAAAAATCCCAAAGTTTGCTATATTTTTCGTCCTCTACAGTGAGTGACTTACTCCCTAAATTCTTCAGAAAATAATGAAAAAGAAACTCTTGCGAGGAAACAATTGCAATGCCAATCGACAATAACATAATAAAAATAAAATCGCAATTCACGAAATGACGACCAATTTACTTTCATATTATTAGCAAGAAAGTAAATAATAAATTAGTAAGATAAATATATTCGTGGTATCAAACCTTTTCAGGCCTATTAGTTTCAACAAGGAAATTGAATCAATCCGTTCGTTCCTATCGAATTCAATGAATATATACACCTGTATAGAAATAATTCTGGCGCCGATTTGGAAAATAGCCTTGTACGTACACGAAACTTGAAATCTAAGCATATACCATGACAAGAGCTAATTAATAATGTGGCCAGCAGCAGTAGCAGGATATCGAGCCAATACCATGCGCCAAGTCTCAAATTTATGGCGCAGTATCACCCAGTATTACCACATACACGAACATATAGTACATACAGACCACTAGCTCCATCCTTCCAGCCGAATCGTAGTAGTGTGATGGAAAGGGGGAAATGACGCTCGTGCTTTGCCATGAAAAAGCGAAAGAGCCAGGATTTTGGCCAATGAGGAAAAATAATGCAAAAAAGTCTATCGCGAATCCACGAATGTTCGTATAAACGATGTGTAGCTGCAAATGCAACGACTGTACGATAGAATATATTCCGGTAATTGCGTCATTAATTGTGTAGACTTTTACTAGCGATGAAAGCGATGGGTAATTTGACCATGATTCGAGATTCCGTTTCGAATAACGAAATGCTGAACACAATATCGCCAAAGTATCTTGAGTAATCAAAAATACGTATCGATAAAATTTTCTAATGGTTCGATCTTGCTCTGTTATATTTTTCTTAGCATGGTGTAGAATCATAAGTACGCTAGATATTCTACGACTTTGTTCCATTTAGTAAGTATCGCGGTCTCGACGTTACGTAGCTTGGAGATAATTGTTTAACACTATCACGACACGATAATTGGAAAGAATTATCGTAACGCATTCAGCAGGAGAGACTGGAATCTCGCAAATACATGGCAATGGAATTTTGACGTTTTGTTGTAACGCAAGTATGTGCAACAATGTGAGTTGTATTTGTAGAATGTTGAAACAATCAGATCGGAATTTAAGTCTAGAAAAAATAATGGGCGAAGATAACATAATTATCATGATGATTAAGCAATTTTTGCACACTTACAGTTGCATTAAATTGTTATTTAAAAATTTTACCATTGTAATTGGTAATAAAGTGAGAGTTTAGGAAGCTGGTTATATTGACAGTAGCAAGGATATCGAATTCGAATCACAATGTTAACGAGTTATGTGGTTTATGGTTAAAAAACAAATATCCTTGGATTTAACAACAAAAAATAATAACAAGTTCCAATCGCCAATGTGAATTTTTGGAAAAATTGTCGATTGTATGTAAGGAAAATTACGACGAGCAAAATACAAGGAAATGGATAAATGTCATTTTGTTAAAGTTGAGTTGAAAATACAACTGAAATGTGAAAATTATACCGTTTTAGGCGAAGAACGCCCCTTGAACTAATGAAACATTCGTCGTACCATTTTCAAATATTAGCAATTCAAAAAGGCCTCCTAAATATCCAGCGTTTACCCAACTAAAGCGGTATAATTTCTACATTTAGATTTTATTTGTCGACCGATTTGTGCCCGTGCAATATTTTTACCATTTGGGGATTACGTTTTTTTCACTTTCTACAAAAATTCATATTTAATTTATGAAATAAGATGGAAGATCCGGGAAAATGAATTATCGATAGAAAATATTTTGAAATTAATTTTGGAGGTTGTATACACCAAATTAGTCACTCAATTTCGATGAAAAATGGTGGGGAAAATATGAAATTTCTCGACGAGCTGTCTAAATATTCAGCGTTTGCCCAACTAAAGCGTTAAAATTTTATTTTTCGGCCAATTTGTGGTCATGCAGTATTTTTACTATTCTAAAATACGACTTTTTCCACAATTTATACCAAAATTCGTATTTTTTTTATGAAATAAGATGACAGATCCAGAAAAATGAATTATCGATAGAAAATATTTTGAAATTATTTTCGGAGGTTGCATATACTAAATTAGTCACTCAATTTCGATGAAAAATGGTGAGGGAAATATGAAATTTTTCGACGAGCTGCCTACATATCCAGCGTTTGCCCAACTAAAGTGTTAAAATTTTATTTTTCGTCCGATTTGTGGTCATGCAATATTTTTACTATTCTAAAATACAACTTTTTCCACAATTTATACCAAAATTCATATTTTCTTTATGAAATAAGATGACAGACCCAGAAAAATGAATTATCGATAGAAATTATTTTGAAATTATTTTCAACGGTTGTATACACCAAATTACTTACTCAATTTCGATGAAAAATAGTGGGGGAAATATGAAATTTCTCGACGAGCCTACTAAATATCCAACGTTTGCCCAACTAAAGCGTTAAAATTTTATTTTTCGGCCGATTTGTGGCCGAACAATATCTTTGTAAGTTAAAATGACGCTTTTTCCACAAATTCTACTAAAATTCATTGTTTCTTTATGAAATAAGATGAAAGATCCAGAAAAATGAATAATCATCGAAAATATTTTGAAATTATTTTCAACGGCTGTATACACCAAATGAGTCACTCAATTTCGTTGCAAAATGATCGGAAAAATATGAAATTTCTCCATGAGAGTTTGTATCTCGATTTAAAGATCACCAAATACATCCCTTGGAATCTGGACGCAGTCCTATTACGCCCTGAGTTATAAATTTCTCTGGCCATTCAGTTACGAGACAACCTCCTTCGGCATTATATACATAGCAAATCTGATCTTGCCAGACGAGACGGGAGATTGAGACAGAAAAAAAAGATTGAGTGCACGATCGGTAAAGCGAGTGGATATCTAGGTAAGGCGGAGGAAGCCGAGACTGCAAAAGAGAACGATGAACAAAGTTAAGGGAGGGAAAGGGGGTTTGAGAGAGTTAGAGAGGGTCTTGGCCTGTCGATAACCGTGGAGGACGAGCGGAGGGTGGTCGAAAACGCGGCAGACAGGGTGATGGGTCGGGGGAAAAGGTGAGGAAGAGAGGGGGCAACACAGAGAGAGAGAGATAGAGATACCGCTAGAGGGGAAAGGAGAGAGCGGGAGAGAGGATATTCTTGCTACACCGGCAGAGGGTCGAGGCAAACCGTGAGTTGAGTTAACCTACTTCTGAATTTCGACCGTTTGTCAGAGGGTAGATTCGTGTGCCTTCCCCTACCACTTCTGCTCCCTCTGCTGCCCTGCGAGCCAACTTGGTGATGTGGGACGAGGGTGTATAGAGGGATGACGGTAGAGAAAAGAGAGCCTAGTGAAATTTGTCTGTTTCGCCCTCATGCGCAGTTCTAAGGGGAGGGGGGGGGGTGTACCTAACTGTGTATATAATTTGTATACACCAGGAGTTTAATCCTTGGAAATACGTAAGTTAACAGGTACGTACAGTAAGTTCATCCTTAATTGGAAGATGAACGAATGTTTATCGCGACAACTTCCAAATAGGCTCCAAATAAATAAATCTCCATGATATCACAATCCTCTATTTTAATTCTACAAATGACATACATTACATTGTTATATTTTCAGTATTTAATTGTTTGCTAGATTAGTACTTAATTCCAACAAAAGTGAAAAATCTGAGACATTGGTTAGTACGAACGCTAATACAATCAAGTTGGGTTGGTTGAAGAATGATAGAGGATGTGATAGTGATAGAGGAAAGTGTTTCTAAATAGTAAACAGTATACGCAATAACTGCCTAGAAATTTAGATATTTTGGGGAAGGGGTAAAAATTAAACACCGGAGGTATAATAAAAAGTCCTATATGATTCAAATCAAAGAATCCTCTAGAGAAATAGTTCAGTATTAAGGAATAAGGCTGGATTGTTGAGAAAATTCATTTTGATTTATTGGAAACCGACTTGGAGAGGGGCGATAAAATGAGTTTACGTGTGAAAAAATTATTTTTTTTTAGTTTTGTTCAGAAAGAAGTTATTGATAAGTCTGTGTAAGGTTTTTGAGGATGTTCGAAATAGAATAATTTTGGGAGCAGTTAAAAGTGGAAAAACAATGGTTTGAAAAAATGCCTATTTTCAATGTACCTTTTCTCAGGAATCGTACATCCGGTTTTGACCATTTTTTATGTACGTGTGTATTAAAGTATTATAAACAATGTGTCGAGCCATTTTTTCGATATCTTGTTTCAGAATTTTTTGACATCTTTTTGAAATTTTGTTATCATTTTTGAACACGTTCTTTTACCTTCAAATATATTTTTCAAAAAAAAAAATACGCCGGTATGATGAGTAGATTTCGAGACAAGGTGCATGGCAGGTGAACAAATATAACTTTTCAGGATACACGATTTTCTGCAAAAGTTTGAATTTCTAATGAATTGAAACGCTAACTTAAACAAATTATTTAACATACTTCCACTCCTCAGAATTTCATAAAATTTGAATTACACATGAAGAAAAACATGTACTGTCAGGAAAAAATAAAAATAATGCATTTTTTGACGCTGCAATATGTCGAACCTCCTTAACCACTGCACTAGCATAAACGCATCTGCACTAAATATTTGTATACCTCAACCTTTAAACCCGATCATATCTCATTTTTGGACCCCTTCAGCCATAACAAATCCTTCTCGCTCTTTCACAAATTTTCGTACATGAGTGTTCTAGTCATATATCTTTATAATATCGCGACAGATATTTTTTATACATATAGAAGTGTCTTTTTTAGACCATTGTTGATTTCTCGAACAACCTCTAGGATCACACCTACTTGTACCTACTGTACGAGTAGGACTCGATCAAGAATCGTAGATGTATATATATTGACATAGTCGTATGTATGTGTATATGTGTGTGTGTGTACTTGAGTCTTCTCCAACGGTTGGATTTAAAAGCATTTCGATGTAAACAAAAGGATGAGAGAAAAGACACGCGGATAAATATATATATATATATATATATATATATATATCAAAAGAAGGAGAGAGAGAGAAAGAGAGAGAGAGAGAGAGAGAGGTCCTAATTCCTGTTTGAAGCTCTTGTCTAATTCCCTTACATGGTGATAATTTCGTCGTCCTCATTGGGCTGTAAATAAGCACATACAGTATCGTACGTTTCACCGTCATAATTCGTCGATATCTCACTTCAATTACTTCTAACTATTTTTAACTTTCCCGCTATTCGTATATTGCTTTATATATACATTTTTTCTATCACACCAGGTCATTAGTTTGCTATGATACAACTTGCTCACTGCTCTTTTTTTATGCCGTGTACGCTCCAATGCGCCGATTATCCTCACCTTGCACATAGCAACTGCGAGATCCAATTCTCCCTCTTTAAATCTTTTCGATGAAAAAGAACCTCGCTCCTTTTTCTTATTCGTATCGATTATGATGAAGTATCGATTCTTTGGTACTCACCATTTGACATTTTATCTCATAATGGATAGCGGTTATTCATCAATGGCATCAACCGTATGAACTCTCCGTCTGTGCAGTACAAGCTGTTTCTACTTATCACGAAATTTTGCAACGCCACTTGCCCTGCTGCAGGTCAAAAGTCCTTGAGAATCGATGAGAGGCAATTATATTTCTTCCACCTCTACAAATAACGAGCTTTCTGCATAACAAAATAACCTAATAAGATTGATCACCATTTGTCCGAAAGAAAGAGTGCATCCACATATCACAAGATAATTTTTTACACATCAACAGAATTGTGTGTACGAAATAAGTTTATGTTCCTGGTTTGATATGTTGTAGGAGACTCTTTTTCATAAACTTTGTAAGCTTAACACATTTTATCTCATAGTGGATGGCGATTATTCATCAATGGCATCGAACATATAAACTCTCTGTCTGTGCAGTACAAGCAATTTCTACTTATCACGAAATTTTGCAACGCCACTTGCCCTGCTGCAGGTCAAAAGTCCTTGAGAATCGATGAGAGGCAATTATTTTTTCTTCCACCTCTACAAATAACGAGCTTTCTGCCCAAAAAATAGCCTAATACGATTGATCACCATTTGGCCGAAAGAAAGTGCATCCACATATCGCAACATAATTTTTCAGACATTAACAGAGTTGAGTATACCAATAAGTTTATGTTCCTGGTTTGATATGTTTTAGGAGACCGTTTTTCATAAACTTTGTAAGCTTAACACATTTTATCTCATAGTGGATAGCGATTATTCATCAATGACATCAAACATATGAACTCTCTGTCTGTGCAGTACAAGCCGTTTCTACTTATCACGAAATGTTGCACCGCCACTTGCCCTGCTGCAGGTCAAAAGTCCTTGAGAATCGATGAGAGGCAATTGAATCTTACGCATGCGGATATCTGTTTCCAATTATTTTTTCAGCCACTTCTATAAATAGCGAGCTTTCTGCACAAAAAAATAGTCCAATAAGATTGATCACCATTTGTCCGAAAGAAAGTGCATCCACATATCGCAAGATAATTTTTCAGACATCAACGGAGTTGTGTGTACCAAGAAGTTTATATTCCTAGTTTGATATGTTTTATCAGACTGGTTTTCATAAACTTTGGAAACTTAAGAGCCAAGTCGTAAAAATCGGGTAGGTACCTACATAAAGACATGGCGTAATCGTTTGTCTCTAGTTATTTTTCCCTTCTTCTCTTCCTCGCAGTTTTTTCCTTCCCACTCCCTGTCTCTATCCTTCCATCTCGGCAACAGCCACTCGATGGGAAACTTGAGAGAAAGAGCCGAAGAAGGTATAAAAATAATAAGCCTCTTTCCATCGCTTTTTTCAGCTATAGATATATAGACATTTATATATATATATATATATATATATATATATATATATATAAACAACAGAGGCGTGAAAAGGGGGGACAGATATCTTATTTCCATCATTCCTTTCCTCATCCGCCTTTTCGGTTTTACCCACTTTCTACCCTGCGTCGTCGTCTCCTTAACGAGCTTCCGCGAGAAAAGCCGTCGGTGGCGTGTGGAGAACGACCAGAAAATCGCGAGATAAAACGTGAATTTTTTTTCGGGCTTAACGAGGACAAGATGCGAGAAAAAAAAGATGGATATAGGGGTTGAAGGGGGAACGGCGAGTGGGGGGATCTCAACAAAGAGTCCTTTGTCAAAACTTGAACGCTCAGGACTGTGATAAGGAGAGACGAGAGTTTAGAGGGACAAGGGGGGGGGGGGAGCTCATACCGCACAGCTGACATCCACAGACAACCTAAGTAGAAATATCCCGTAGTAGACAGACCCATTTCTTTTTGATCCTTTTTGTATATCTTTTTTCATTTCACGATAATAATTTTTCTCGCAACGCGCCCATTCGACCATCGTTACTCGAACTGAACGAGAATCCAGCATACAATCAAAAAGAATTTAAAAAAAAAAAAAATAAATCAGTAAAAAGAGCTTTCAAATTCTCAGGGAAAAAAAAGGAAAAACCCTATTCCTAAATCCCTAACCGCATTTTCCCTCGTTTATCACTTCCTGTACCAAAAAAAATGATAATATCGTTTACCTTTTCAGAGGTGATTAGCGGCGTGATGTACGTGGTGACCGCCGTCGTGTAAACCTTTCGATGACGGTTATTCGTCTGTTACTCCGTGCGGTTCGAGCACCGGATTCGTCGGCGTCGTCGCGAGGCCGACTCTTTACAATCCTTGCACTACTCGCGAGCCAATCGTCAAGATTATATTTTTGTTTTTTTACTCCGACTTGATTATATATACATACATATATTTAAACGTACACATATACATACGCGACAACACATATGTACATACACGTATATATATGTGTATACGTATATATGTAAGCTATATGTATGTAAATAGGTAAATATATGTGTAATCGATCGTTTGAACAGACAGCTTTCACCTGTCGCTTCACTACTACACCTCACCTTGATCAATGCCACGTAATGTTCGTTTTTATTGTTATTGTTATTATTATTATTATTATTATTATTATCCGAGCCGTGCGAGAGAAGGAAAAAACGCGCGCGTTTCCCGATTTCTCTCCGCACTTTATTATCGTTATTGCTATTATTATGTTTCTTATTATTATTATTGTTGTTGTAACACAATCGTAAAACACAGGAAAATATAACGCGTTTATGCGAGTATAGCTTATGATCCTCGCGTAACGATATTCCACCCTTAAATGCAGGCCGCTGTCACCGCGATATAGGCCTGTGAACGCTGGCGCGTGTGCGTTTCACGTATTTCTCCTCCCTCCCTCTCTCTACTCACTCTCTTTTCGTATGTATTCCTGTACTCCGGATGCGCGCACGTGTGTGTCACCTTCTCTCTCGCCCCCTTTCACTTTACTATACTCATGTGTGTATATATATATATGTATGCGTATATACATACATATACATAACTATCTGTGTGCATACATGCACATTTGTATATGTATCCGAAGTATTTAATCGTTCGATTTTACGTGTTCCTCGATGATTCAAAAAATATTATAATTTTCCAATACGATGGCGCCAATCAAAAAAATGTTAATATCCGTTTCGTCTGTTTGTAAATCCTCACAGATTGTCGAAGAACGCGCGATTTTGTTTTTGTTTTCGTTTTTTTTTTGTTGTTGTTGTTTCAACCACACACTGACGCGATATATATTTAAAATCAACCAGATGACGACGACGTCCTGTTCGTTGCGAGGGTGATAAGCGTTTGGTATTCTCGAGATTTCTTTCACTCTATCCTGCGATTTGAACGAAGGCTTTTTTCAATTTTGGTGTGTAAGGAGGAAGCTGTTGTCGCCCGAGCCTTGATAGTAGAATGGGAAATAAAAAGTGTAAAAATTATTTTGACACGGTTCTTGATGAGACAAGAGATTGCTAATATTAATAAAATAGGGAAAGAGAGAGAGAGAGAGAAAGAAAGAGCGAGAGCGAAAGAGCAAGAGAGAGAGAGAGAGAGAGAGAGAGAAAGAGAGAGAGAGAGAGAGAGAGAGAGAGAGGAAGGGGGTAGAGATATAGGGATAGAAACAGAGAAAGTGTCAACAAAGACACTCACAGACGACAGAACAGCACGCACAGAGACGGAGAGATCGGGCAGGTGGTCGTGTGTTTGTCTCGATCGCGTTTTCGAGGGGGTTTTATAATGCTACACGCTGTGGTGCCGAGAACGGAATGGGACGATCGTGGGATGCCCGGGCAGTTCGCCCATATAGCGTGGAGGGAGAGAGAGAGAGAGAGAGAGAGAGAGAGAGAGAGAGAGAGAGAGAGAACAAGAGAGAGCACGAGGGAGAGACGGAATGAGGGAGAGGGAGCGAGAGAGCATGAGGGTTGCTATGAGGGAGAGGGGTGAGCGGCGAAGAATGAGCGAAGAGCGTGGGTGGCAAAGTGGGGGAGGAAAGTAGGGGTAGTTTTGTCCTATACATACGAGGGAGAGAGAGAGAGAGGGACCATCAACCCTGTCAGCTTGCAGGAGAAACGGCTCTGCGACCGCTGCGCGTTCGAAGATGGGGAGTGAGAGAAAATGACGAGGATAGAGAGCGAAAATGTAAGCGAGTGAGAGAGAGAGAAGTCGCGATAGGGATGAAGGGAGCGTACGAGCGAGATCTCTCGACTTCCCTCCGGTTCTCCCCACTGTTTTGCAGCCGCCAGCGCAAACGCGCATGCGCTTACCCTCCACCACCGACGTTTCCACTCCCGCGTATCGCTCCCTCTCCCGCTGTTTTCCTCCTCTTCTTTGCCTCCTCCACATCTACTCGACGTCGACGGCCGCCAAGCACACCTTGGCCTACGTATATATATGTACACACGTTTCTCCTACACGAGGAAATCTTCCTATATATATACCTATGTATGTTCATACGAGAGGTATATCTATACGTATATATACATATATGTGTCCTTCTCGCGCTATCTCACCCCCGGTGTCGTGACGTCCCGGTTGTACGAGAAGGAAGGGGAGAATTCGTGAGCGCTACGACGAGAACCGCCGCCGCCGCCACCGCCACCACCAACGAGGCTAGGCAAGCCCCCCCCCCCCCCCCCCCCCCCCCCCCCCCCCCCCCCCCCCCCCCCCCCCCCCCCCCCCCCCCCCCCCCCCCCCCCCCCCCCCCCCCCCCCCCCCC
>JAPYZT010003038.1:0-13564 GCA_030522965.1 Tryphoninae sp. A BG-2022a
GGAATGGAATTAGATCAAATATATGGAAAAATAGTAACGAAGTGGGCCATTAGTCAATTGGTAAGAAAGTAAATACCTTGACGACGCGTTGGATAATCGAGAGTGGTTGAGTAAGCTGAAAATTTTGTCGAGGGTGTTTCTATCGTGACACCCTCGCGTTAGTCCGGAAAGACGTACTCAGCTGATCATTTCGAGGTTTTGAGTATCGCGAGAGACGAGAATGTGGTAATCTTGGTATATGTAACGAGAGAGATCCGTTAAGTTCGCTTCTTCCCACTTTCTCCCCTTTTGTTTCTCGCATAATCTGGCAAGTTAGCCGTGTAGCTCGAGCCACTCGGAGCTCTCTCACTCTCCCTCTTCGATGAAGCGATGTAACGATGCATTAGCGAAAGCCACGGTTGGCCAAGTTAAGCTCTTTCTCAAAAGCGTATATCGATCATTATACGGAGCGAAGAGCGTGCGAGACTAACAAAAAGTGTAGGTATATAGCGAAAGTAGTAGCCGATGGCTGATGCTTGTTTCTCATCTCATCATCCTACTCATCTTACACATCGTTCATCTTCTCTTCGCGGGTTTCAACTTTAACTCGATGAGTAGGCAAAATATAAAAAATTGAAAAAAACAAAAAAATAAAAAAAATCGTTTGCAGATTGAAACTTGCTGCAATTGTTTCCTCATGAATTTTCCATCATCGCGAAGACACCTCTTTTTTCGCGAAAAACGAAGGCATCTTCTTACTTTTCGCTTTTCCATAACGAAAGCTTCACTCGCAAGAAACGAAAGAAAATCTTGCCAACTTTTTTTCCTCATTATTATATTTAAAATGCTGAGAAAGAAATAAACATACGGAGATAAGGTTATAATAAGAGATAATGAAAAAATATTCCGTTACATCACCGTCATTAATAATTATTCAATTTCAACAAATACTTTCGACACGAAATTTAAATCGTTCCACGTTTTTCTCAATTCGCGGAGTCCGTAAATATCCTTGTATATTTCAGAAGAAGGCAAGAGGTGCTTACGATGGCAGGAGGGTGGTTCGGGGGCGGGAGACGGGGGGGGGCAAGGAGTAACGAAGCATGGGATTAGATGCAGTGTGGCTCCTTAACAGCTCCGTTTGATATTAATTCAGACCGCAACGTGTGTGTTAAGCGTAATTTAGCCAGGGTAGTGCTGCGGTGGGCCAGTGCCTGATTTATCGGTTCAATTTCCTATTAATGCGCGAAGGGAGCGGCCGGGAAGGAGTCGAGAGAAGCAAGAGGCAAGAGAAGCAGAGCCGAGTATGCGGAGCGAGGCACCGCGATACCAGTCTGAGAGAAACGGAGCATAATACTCGGTAAGGGAAAGAGAGATAGAGAAAGAGAGAGAGAGAGAGAGAGAGAGAGAGGGTGTATGAGTGAGGCAAACCTCGGCCTCGGAGGACCGCACGGGGCAACCTTATCTCGAAATTACGTACCGCGTATATTAGATTCAATTTCGTTATTCATCCCATGGAACGGAGAGTGCTACCTCTATACCGTCCCATTTCTTGCACTGGTGTAAGTACAGAGAGCGTGGTATAAACACACACCCCCTTACACACACATTTATATATATCGTATATGTATATATACGTAAAAGCTATCGTAAATCAGTGGACAGAGAAACTTGGACTTTGCCCAAAACCAGAAACTCTCTATCGCATTAATATTGCATCCAATCGGAGCAAACTCGAGCGATATAAATAATTCAATCGTCGTCAGTCGGTCGTTCATAGGCGTTTGAATTTTAAATATTTATATGTCTACGTTATAAAAATTGTTCGTTCTTTCGACGGGTTCCCGAAATTCTTCAAAGCTATGGTAAACTTTGCCGATGGGATAATTTAATTTTTTGCATTACTAAACTATTAACTCCCGCGTGAGCTTTTGTTCTTTTAACAATGAGAATATGTAAGCAACGAAAACCGCTATAGCGTTATCGCCCACATATTTTAAGCTGAAATCAAACGAGACAAAAAGGCAAAATACGAAATATCGAAAGATCGATCAGCAATCGGACGTCAATCAGACGCGTCGAGTTTACGGTAAAATCATGATCGAATTATCACATTCTCACGTTCATTTAATGGAGAAAGCCCTTACTTCTTGACTTCTCACGCGCATCGTTAGAGGCGTTTTTTTTCTTGTCGTTGTTGTTTACTCTCGGCAGTTAGCAGTGGCATGCGCACCCTTGAACGATCCAGATCGGTACATAGCGAAAAAGAGAGAAAGAGAGAGAGAGAGAGAGAGAGAGAGAGAGAGAGCGAGAGAGAGAGAGAGAAAGATAAAGCACGAGAGTTTACGCAAGTGAACTCAAGAAGAGTAGATGTGTGGGATGAAAGAAAGTGGGGTAGGAAGCACGGAGGAGGTCGGCGCGAAATGGAATCGTCGTCCAACATTCCCTTTCTCTCACCAGTCTGGCGCTAACGAGCCTATCAACTGCAAGCCGCAGCAGCACCTCGCGAATTGTGGAACCGCGGGGATAGGAGTTATACCCAGAGAATGCAAGACGCCTCTCCGCGTTCATTGCCTCAGCCACGGAGCCTCTGGTTTCCGCTTTTCCCTCTTACATTTTCCTTCTCTGATCCTTTCTCTCGCTCTCTCTCGTACTCACTCTCGTGGTTAATTTGCGTCGCCATCCTCGAATCTGCTAAATCGCGAATACTTATGATACTTGGTTATGCTCGGCTGGATAAAACGGTTGATCAATTAACACTCGGCTGGTGCTGGTGCCGGTTGGCGATGGTGGTGGCGGTGGTGGGTGCTACTGGTGCTGCTGCTGCTGATGCTGCTGCTACTGCTGCTGCTGCTCCTGCTGCTTCGCTCGCCCCTCGATCGATCTCGAACGAACCAGACCCCGGTCCGGTGGCGAGCACTTTAGCGAGCCTTTAAAACCTGAGTATCGGCAGAGCGGTTCGAATCCCGGTCTCGTACTTTCACTGAAAAATAAAAATATGGGTTTTATATCGCTACATATATGTCCTACACAAACGTCATATCCATGAGTTTGTACATGTATTTATACATCGTGTATATATTGCCGCGGTCCAATGTTTGCGTTCTCGACGAGAGAGTGACGTACCGGAACCGTGAAGCGAACTAACTGTATCAGCTCGGATTTTCGCGGTTTTCCCATGTCTGCGGCGAAAATACCATGGGAAATACGAGGGAGAGAGGGGGGCGTTGGTTCCGACCGCATTTGGGAGGGGGGTTGGTGACCCGGGTTGAACCTATAATAGGCTCACGTGGCTTTAAATGTGGGAACAAAAAAATTAACTATTCTTATAAACAATGCGTTTTTCAGGGAGAACTGTTATACCAAAGCGGACTTTACTTCCACTAGAAATATAGAAAAATCAAAACAAAGTACAATATTTTGTAGTTCGGTTCGAGCTCGTTGCTGCCTCCCAATTTGAGCCTCGTAACTCAATCCATTGATACAGAATCTGATTTCAAATTCAATTTCAGCTTTCTTTGTCATGATTATAAATTGTATAAAACAATTTTATTTGACGAAATTAATTCTGTGTTTATGCATAAATAAATCACGTTGTCACTATAATATTATCAGAACGGATTATGAGCTCTGAAAGAGACGCGCACAATATTGGTCTACCTCGGGCATTTAATGCATGTGCTATTTCAAGCAAGCGTTCAGATTATTATATCATCTCCAATATCGATATATAGGTATAGAATATAATACATAAGCAACTACTATATATCTTATACTGGATATAGCGTACACGAACCGCGGCTAATATGCGAAACGAAGACAAACAAGATTTGCCCCAAAGCTCCGGGAGAAAAAGAAGTAGAAAAGACGGACAAGATGGGCGTATCGAGAGGAGGATCGAGGAGAGTCGGATAAAGAGTGAGAGAGCGGATGTTCCACTAGGCGAGTCTCTCTTTTCGGCCTCTAGCGTATGGCAAAGTTGTCAGACGACCCCGTAGCGCCTTCAGGGACTCGCTCTCTTCCTCCCTCTCACTCCACCAACCCTCTATACTATCATTCTCTCTTTCTTCCTTCCTCTTTATTCCATTTCTCTCGTTTCTGTTCTGGTTTCCCTGCCCCTGGAGCTAACACACACACACACACACACACAAACACACACACACACACACACACACACAAACACACACACACACACACACACAAACACACACACACACACACACACACACAGGTATATAGCACAGCAGAGTCGAAAGAAGAGCAGAAATAACGAAAAGGAACTTGAAAGTGTTCCCCTTCTCGACTGACTCCAACGTCCCATATTCCAGTGCTTCCTCTCTCTCTCCCTCTTTCCCTCACTCTCCCTCTCCCTCTCACCCTCTCTCTCTCTCTCACTCTTCATTCCTATCTGTTTCTATATATACGTGTGTCACTCGTTTCTTCTTTCTTTCACCCTCGCATTTCTCGTCTTTATGTCCTTCCGCCTCGCCCATTTCTCTGCTTCAAGCGCACACCCAGGACACCTCGGCGAACCTTAAAAGTTTTCTATACAAAGCGAGTAGCTATCGTGTTTACTCTCTTGTTTCATACGTCTCTTTGTGACGTACGATCTTTTCCATTCGCTATATACGTTTTTTTCTTCTTCCCGAAAACCCTAAGACATTCTTCTGATACTGCAGTAACCCTCGGGCATTCTGTTACTATCTCACCAAAGTCGTACCCAACGGCATACCTATCTGCCCCGAATATGTGTTATATAGGGACAAGGACGAGACGAGATCTACACCGTTCTATCTTTCTTGTCTTTTTTCGTGTTGGACATATCGTGTATGTGCATGAACTTCGCGCAAAGACTCTTTCAAACGAACAATGCATCCGACAACGAAGTTGGTTTCAACCTCTCGTACGTACGGATATGAGTCTACTTGAATTCGTTACATGCGTTCCCGATCCGACCCTCGTTCGAACCAGCCACTCTTTTGACACGACTATCGATCTTTCCTTTCTTCCAAAAAGTTTTCCACTGTCTTCCCTAAGGTTACGTCTTTGTCACAGTCGCATCGTAAATATTTCGATGAATTACGGGCTATGAAAATTTCGCAGTACGACTTATAAGCATGTTTGAAATATCGGCGACTCGTTTTATTGAACAAATTTTTATACAGAGTTCGTATTCATCGATTAAAAGTTTAATAGGCGAGAATATTGCACTAGGAAAGATGTAGTGTCACGGGCAATGAGCGATTCGAAAATGGGATTTGTAGTTTCTTCGAGACTGAGCGACCAATTCTATTAAAATATTAAAATTTTTAGGGCATATAGAAAATTATGGCAAAAAGTGACTAAGTGTGTCTTTTTTCAAAATTGTTATCACAATTCTGTAGATACTCTCAAAACTTCTTAATACTCAGTGCTGGAGAAAGTTCGGATGATATTTTCGAATCGCTCGTCGGTAGCGACCCGTTTTTCAAAATTTTTGAATAAAAACCATGTAACGAATTTTTTCCATAATTCTCTAGATACGCTGAAAATTGTAACGCGGTTGCTTGCTCAGAAATTTATTTGCTTACTCTTAAAGGAAATAATCAAGAGACATAGCACGGAACGATGAAATTATTTATTTATTGACTAAGATACTTATCTTAGTCAATAAATAAATAGTTTCATCGTTCTGTACTATGTCTCTTGATTAATTTCTTTAAGAGTAAGCAAATAAATAAGATTCAGATAAAGATTATTTTTCAATCCTTAGAACACTTGAAACTATTGAATGAAAATATGAAACTATTTATTTATTGACTAAGATACTTATCTTAGTCAATAAATAAATAGTTTTATATTTGCATTCAATAGTTTCAATAGTTTTATATTTTCATTCAATAGTTTCAAGTGTTTTAAGGATTGAAAAATAATCATTATCTAAATTCTTATTTATTCGTTTGCACAAAATTCCATGACATTCAATTTCGACAGTTTTTATTCATTCTTTATTATTCGTTGGATCTTCGTTCCTTCGATATTTCAATCTTTCGCTATTTCTTTCTTTCCTTTCGCGGCAACGTTTACCAAAAAATTTAGAATACAATAACAGCAACGCTCGAACCTAATGGCAATTTGTTTTTATCTTTAATCCGTGCCATCTCGAATTGGAGTCAACTCTATTATTTGTAACTACGATTACGAAACGGTAGATGGCATTTGAGTAAAAATGTTTTATGACGCGGGAGTTACGGATGCGCGTATCCGTTTTTATACACGGAATTTATATTGCAACGTTCGTAATTTCGAAGCCGGGGTTGTTATTTTGTCTCCCGTTTTATGTTCATAAGCAATGGCGCGTAGATATAACGATTTAAACGGGAATCGAATATGAAATATTTATGAGGACGTAAATTTCGTGTTCCTTTCACCGAAGCGCCGCGTGAGTCTTCGTTTTCAACCTGATCCCACATCTAGATGAACATTTACGTGCAAACGCCTGCGTAACCTTCCATTATTTGTGTATCAAAAGCACGTTTCGACGTTAAAACAAATAAACTAAATACACCAAATTTTGATATTTGATTATTAATAATTTTTTCCCCGATACGCGTGAGTATCTGTCACCATTATCGAAATGTAATTTTTGACCAAATCAATATTCGAATCCGATACGAATTTGTACTATCGACATTTAGTTAAACTAACATACATAAATCCGATTTGATTGAAATGTATGACTTTTTATACGAAAGTGAATATTACAATAGTATCGCATATACTGTGATAGTTCATGCAGCAAGTACAACCGTATAACAGAATTTACCATCTGCCTCATTTCATATCCGCTGACTATATATACTTCAGTCGTATATCGAGTTGCTGTACCATGAAACGTGTATCAAAGCGTTCTTGTAAATATGTCACCAATCGAAGTGTTGTTAAAATATATTTGAACTGCTAACGCACAGCCAGCGAGTGAGGCAGAGAGAGAGAGAGAGGGAGAAAGAGCACTCACAAACTCAGCAAGAGATGTAACATTCGAAGCTTGTATGCAAATAAAGCGGGCGATAGTGATACTGAAGTTTGACCTCATGGCGAGGTAGAAGGGGATGCGAGCGAGGTTGAGTTGCGTGGGCGAGAATGAGAACTTTACCCGAACGAGCGAAGGTCCATGCACGCGGACCCTGGTCACTGCGGTTGTAAAACGATCGCGTATGACCGAATGCGCTCGTGGCCTCCGAGACCACATCGTGTACCACATAGAAAACCAGAAACCAGAGCGATGGAAGAGAGACGGCGGTGAATTTTGAAGCCGATACGATGGATGCTGTGGCTCTTGCCCGTTTTGCGCGCGTGCTCGTTTCGCGACTCGACCAATTAAAGGATTTTATCGTTTTCCCTTTTCCAAATTGGCCTATCGTAGATTAAAACGTTACGTCCCAATTCGAGAATTTATAAACGTTATGAACACTAATTTAGGTTTATGATTGAAATTCGCAAACCTCTCGTTACATTCGTCACAAAAATGTTATGCTACGGTCACACTATGCTCTTCGCGCTGCTCCTCGCGTTTCCGCCATATTGCCCTTTGATTCGCGCACGAAAACCAGTAAAAAACGCCGCGGTTGACATAAAGAACAGCAAAAAGGAATAACGAGTCCCTGCCTACTTCCCTCTATCGCTACTCGTCGAGTGTCTGGCCGTAACGTTAGACCCGCGTCTTTTTCTTCCCCGTTCTCGCGTCAACATTTTCAACCGGGCTCGTACAATATCTTTTTCATTGGGTACGAGACATAGTTACTTTGTATCGACGCGTATATGAACTAATTGGGCCGACGCGGAGAAAAAGCGGGACAAGTCCATTGTGATGTACCTACGGGACGAGGAAACTCGCGGGTACCGGAGGAGCATTGAAGAAAAGGGAGAGAAGAGAAGTAGAAAATGCGAGGGAATATTCTGCATTATACCAACTCGCGTTGGATTTCATTTCGTAAAAATCATTCTTGGAAAGATTCCAGAGAATACGTTCTGCTTGCGGGCGTACCAACGAGCATCAACGGCAGCTCCTCCTTTTCTCCGGGGATCTTCCATCACGCCGAACTATAGGTAAACGCCGAATTGCATATCACGGGCATAGAGACGATCAGCGAAAGTTTGCTCCCCCTTCGAAATTCGATAAGAAGCAAAGAAAATACAGCCCGATGCTTCGACGATGCGTCTTTTTTCTTCTTTCTCTTCCTCGCCTTATTGCGTAGGTACGTCTATTCCTCTATATGCTTGAGAACATCGAACTTTCGAAAACAAATTGATTCTCGGATCGAGCTTGTATATATCGATATGTATGCCTAATCGATTTTCCATACTGACAATCAATCCTGTACGGCCTCCTCGCTCTCCTCGTCGATCCTCGTACACGCATCATGGATACACGTGTCGTTTTACTCTTTTTGTCTCTCGAATTCACAAAAAAAACGAGCATCCTCAAAATACGTTTACGTACAAAATAGAAAATCGTTTCTGCCATGCAACGCTGACGCTGACAAGAGTGTCGTGAGAGGGGAAAAACGAGTTGCATGGGCACCAGCGGTTTCTAAGTGATTCAAGAGTTTTGGCAGTCCGTGCTCCAGTGGTATACATGTCTCGATTGAAACTCTCGAACTGGAACTCTCTCCCTCTGTTTTCTCAGCGAATTTACAAATCGCCAACCAACACCGAGGGATCTTTCCTCCTCCTTAGCAACGATTTTAAATAATGATCCGCTATCAACCCCTCCCGCTCAAGCAACGCTTCCTGTACTTACCGATGGCGATGTTTCGTTTTTTTATTAATGAAAAAAAAAGTCGCTTCTTGCTCCTGCGGCAAGTGTTCTAAATTCGTTCGAACCACAGCAGTATGATTATTATTAGTATCGTTGAATGCAAGGCATGCAATTAAGTGACTGACAAGCCTGACTGCGAACCTTTTTGCATCCAATTGTTTCGCACAGCGGTGGTGGGATTAAGTTGCTCACCTCATCGTTTTTTTTCTACATTCAGCAATCCCCCGAGCTTGCTCCGTCGCGCCCCATCGGGAGAATATAACGAACGGAAATTTCATCCCTCCTTCTCTCTCCGATTCCGATACTCTCATCTCGTTTTCCATTTTTCTGCCATCTCGTGGCCGATCTCCCGAACGTCGCGCATCTTCCGAAAAGGTAGCAACGCCCACCTTCCTCCACCTTTTCCACCCCGTCTATCGAACGAGCGTATATCTTCCCGATATTTTTCTTCCCTTTTTCTTTCATTTTGTTGTTTCGTTCGCCAGCGATGCACTTTTTCCACCCCCCTCACCAACCGATCTCGTTTTAATTTTTTTCCTTTCGTTACTTTTTATTTTACCTTTTCCTTGTATAATTCATCCATCGGGTATGCCTGTTTTTGTGGACTCTTCGCGCTTCCGAGAGCATATCCGTGAAAAACAGAAGAAAAAGAGGGAATAAAAAGTTGGCCGGACAGCCTCTGTTTAGCGAGTGAGAAGAGGGAGGAGAGGAGGATAGTGGTTGAAACCCGTGACAAATATAGCTATATGTACTATGTATACTCGAGGGGGACGAGGGAGGGAAAAAATAGAAAGAATGCAAGGCCGACGTAGTGGTGGAAAGCACCATCCATTATAGTCGCTCTCTCTGCCGCAGGTTTTTTTTGCCGATTCTCTTTTCCATCCCCCTTCCTCCCCTTGCTGTGGCTCTCCTCTCTCCCCGTCGTTATACACACACACACACACACACACACACACACACACACACACACACACACACATACATATATATATATATATATATATAAATATCCACCCTCCTCGCCAGCCTATCACCCACACTATATATCGCTCGCGTTCCCTTCCATCGCGCGCATCTCTGCATGCTCCGAATATCCGGTTTTCGCGGTTTTCTCCACAGGGGTGCACGCCACCCCCCCAACGTGTCCATGGCGAGCGACGTGAATATGTATAGAAAGGGCTCAGGGTGTTCCGGCTAATACTTTGTACACCAGCCTGCTCTATTCCACTCTATATGTTATCCCACCACACGTAACATATCTGTATACATCCCGTAGGCAAAACTAGGGTAGAGAGAACCGCTCGCAAGAGGCACGCCGCGTTGTGTTTGTTATCGTGATTTTAATTACAAACCTGGTAGATTGGCGTCTTGCTGGATGGCATAGCGCGAGTTTGTAGTTATATAAAGACCGAGAGAGATAGCCAGGGCCGAGTTATACAGTAACGTTACTCGATATGTATCGAGGGAGTCAGGCACGTCCCAATCCAACCATGTATGTGAACCTAGTACGAACAGTGGACCCTCGTAAATTCATTCGATTCGATACTTCAATTGTATTTTACATTCTCTTGTACGACCGTCCCTCCCTCTCCCTGTACGCTCGTAGAGAATGAAACGTACCTACATCAAAACATTCGGTTCTATTTATTTATTTCCTAACCTTAAACGTTATTGTCTTTTTCACCTATAAGTATTGTTATTTTATTTGTTACTGGCAAAACATTTGCAAATTGGAACGATTAATTACATCGCGACTGTGACGTACCTATGGAAATCGGCATGGACATTCGTCTCGACAAATATAGGCGCATCCTGTATCGTAAATATCCGATATAGTCGGAGATGTTGTTTTTGACAACAAACGAGGTAACATCTCCTCTGTAGTATCTGCCTGCCTATCAGCCCTCGCGAGATGTTTGTCGCTTGCACACACGAGTATACACAAGACACGGATACCCTGTCTTGACCTAACTTAACTCCAGGTTTAACCCTTCGCATACCTCCAACATAGTTTGGCCGACATTGCCTTTATTGAATTTTCCTCGATCGATATGTCCTTAAAGTTTTTAAAAACTGTATTATCGTGAAAATATATTGTTATTTTAATATATGCATATACTATATATTAATTAATATTAATGATATTAATATTGTAATAATTGCTCTTTTTTCATTATTTGATAGACGTGATCGATTTTCATTTCGTGATATATTGAAATGAGACAACAACAAACATTTATATAATCAAGGAAGAAGCCACGATAAAGCACACTCATTCGATTAGATCCTAATATTAATTCAACGTAAATTATCTATAACTCGCCTGGTAATAACAATTTACAACTAATACTAATATAATATAAATTAATTTATCGTTAACGAGTGATACGGAGAGTATTGTTGAAAATTGTTCTAGTGATACGATGTCCTAATTGGCTTTCCAGGTGAGTTGATTGTTTATAAACTTCGATGCGATAGTTCGGTCTCCTTTCGCTCTTCGGGCAGGAACCGGGCGATGGATGCCCTTTTTTATTCCTTCGACGGCGACAATCCTCTCGTCGTAATCCGTTATTTGAGTTTAGATGTAGATGAGAACTCTCGACCAATGACAGTAGACTGATTTAATTTGTCGACCGTTGTCTATGAATATCTTTACTTGACTGTCTTATAATTTGCGAGTCAGCTGGAATTTGTCTCCCAACGGTCGGGTGACCTGGTGGAGGACGTTGATAGCGAGTAGAGGGGCTTTTGATTTGGTCCGTGAGCTGAAGGTGTCTCGCGTAGACGAGCATCGTTACAATATGTATTAACCCTTAGTAGTCACACTTCGCTAGAATCTCGTTATAGTCATTTTGGGTACATGGGAGCCAGGTGTTTTTAAATTGTTATAAATAATGAAATAATGCATTGAGCGATATGAAAAAAAATTCTGAGCTGTAATTTGAATCTTGTTTAATACAAGGATATTGGTTAGAAATTAAGGGGTTACACCAATGTAAGCCATAAAAAATTAGGAGATTTTCGCGAATTTTTTTAAAGGAAAATACTCGATAGAAAGTTTGAAGTTTTTTGGACGTAATAAGGTATATTTTCAGCTATATTTTTAGATGTTTTTTTACAACCTAAATACAAAAATCAAAAAAGGTTCTTAAAGTTGAAGGTATTTCCTATACAATGACCTACGATTTTTGAAAAATATCAAAAATTTACAAAATGGCGTTGTTCTGAAAATAGTTTCGTTTTTTGGGATAAAAAAATGGTCGTTTTGTGAATGCCAAATTGACAATTTTTAACCAATCAAAAAGATCGTAGGTCATTGTATAGTAAATATATTCAAGAATACTCAGTTTCAATTTGAAGTCGATCGATCAATTTCTTTTTGAGTTATGATGTCAGCAATTTTGAAAAATGTCATTTTGAGAAAAACCGCGATTAAAGCTTCAACTATTGATTCCGTCTATAGGCAGATGAAGCGACTTATACCTGTGAGCGGTCACCTTTAGAACGCTGCCATTCAAAAACTATTCCAGATACGACCTTGCCGCTTTCACAGAATATTTTTGAAAGTATAAACTATAGAATTAGCCAAAAAAATCGTTTTTTTTTCAAGTGTCACACTGGTATAGCCCCTTAAAAATTAAATTTTAAATATGCAACTAAAATTATGCAAAAAAGAACTCATGAAAATGACTTGTTTTTTTTTCAAAAATTGCTGTAACTCTTGTAACTATTGACAAAAAAAATGGTTTTATAGTCTGGAAACAACGTATTTTGAAATAAACTTTGCGGTTTCTCTGGAGTTTTACAAAAAGTATATTTATTTCATCCAATGCAGGTGCGATTTAGAAGGAAAGAATGAAACCGAAATTCTACTAACGGTCCGATTCAAAATCTACCCTCCCAGTACTGAAGTTGAAACTCCAAAATATCATTAGATGGCGTCACAAAACTCAATTGATAGATTTTAGTGAGCAGTATTCCAGGTCAAAACAGGGCCTGGGTTCCGTGGACCCAGTGTGACTATTATGCATGGGTAAATACATATCTTAAATAACAGTATACAATATTCTTATATATAAAAATGGAAGAATGTTTCTTTGTTTGTTTATTTATTTGTCTGTCTGTCACGAGTGAGCTCCTATACCATTCATCCGATTACGATGAAAATTTGGTGAATTGTAGTCCGCACTCCCGAGAAGGTTTCTGCGTTAGTAGAATAATTTTAATTGCCAAAATAAACGCATACGGAGCAAAACAAAATTAACATTTATGTATATTGTGACAGGAATCCTAAGATGTGAAATATTGAAATCATATTTTGCCGCCGATAACAGGCCTTGACGAGGAAAAGCGCTTGCGCTTAGTATCGATCCTCTTATCCTCGATTAAGTAGGGCTAGATCCCAAAAAGAGGGGGAAATTTACGAGAGCGAGAGTTTCGCAGAACGAAGATCTCTCAACACTCTTTGTCCAACACTCTTTGTTCAACTGTCGTTTAGTCAATCCCTTCCATCGTAACTTTGTCGTAGTCCACCGTTAAATTTAAATCGTCAGAATTATTGTAAACCACACTGTTTGGCAAGTCTTTTGTCAAACAGTTCGGTAGTTTTGTCTAACAAGAGCTTGTGCAAGTGTTTAGCGTAGGTAATAAGTGAAATTTTCAATCATTGGGAACGGTCAGTCGAGCACCGAAAATTGAACCTGCTGTTAAAACAAAACGAGTAAGTCTTAAATAAATCTATAGTCTCTCTTTTAGTCTGCGAAGCTTTTTGATGACTCCGCGACT